>JAVJIF010009560.1:0-107849 GCA_038442645.1 Agave tequilana
TGAGTCCATCCTTAATAGCCTCTTTGCTCCAACATATTGTTCTCTCCACAGAAAGAGCATCCATGCTTTCTTCAAAAGCTATTAACCAGCTGCCCAGCACCATACTTTCTTTTCACAAGCTTGGTCCATATTGAGTCCTGATTGGCAATAGTTCTCACAATATGCTTGGCCATCAAGGCTTGATGAAAAGCCTCAATTCCTTCAAACCCAAACCTCTCTCCTCCTTATCAGCGCAAATAGTTTCCTATGACGCAGCATGCACCCCCTTCTATTGTCGTCATGACACCATAGAAAAAATCGAAAATTTCTTTCAATTTTCTCAAGGACAAATTTAGGAACCCAAGCACAAGAGTGGAGATAGATTGGAATAGCTTGTAGGACTAATTTAAAGAGAGTCACCCCACCAGCGAAAGACAACGATTTGGCCTTCCACGTGGACAAATTTTGCTCTGATCTTTTCCAGGATATGATCGAATGAACGTTGGTAGACGACGCACCCCAATCGGAACACCCAAATACAGGAAAGGAGAAGTACCTTCTTTCCTCCCAAGCAGGCGCTGTAGTCTTCTGCTTTCTCTCACCTTTACCAATGAAACCAAAAAACACCAATGATTTATCAACATTCATTCTCTGTCTATTTGTAACATCCCGTTCTCGGAATACGTACTTAGTATTCAGATTTTTAATGTATTTTTATTACTTGCCTTTTTTTTTTAAATTTATGCGATCGTTTTGCATTGGTTTCGGTTACCTGATTTCAGAATCAGCCGAGTCTGAACCGAGAACCAGATCTCGATATACTGATCGATTTGACCTTTTGATAGTCAGATTTGACCAATTTCAGTTTCAAATATCATTTTCTAATATTTTGGATTTTTTATAATTTTCTAAAATTTTTCTAAATTAAATTACAAATCTTTAAAATCGGTGTCGACCGAGTCAGTACCGCTGATCGATTCTCAGATTTTTAATTTGCAACCGGAGTTGAATTTCTAGAAACTGATTTATATCTATTTTTAAAATCACATTTCTATGTAAATGCATTTTTGAAGATTTTTCTGAATTATCAAAATTCTATTAGATTGATGTCACCGGTATTGCCAGTAGAATCTAAGATTTTTATTTGGAAAATGGGATTGAATTTCTAAAATCTAATTTCACCATGTGTCTTAATATAATATTTATAATTTTTTAGAATTTTTGAGAATCATTCCAAGTTCCTTCATTTTTCAGGCTTTTCCAAAGTTTTCAGAGTTTTCCCAGATTCTGAGATCTTAACCAGATATTTTTCTTTTCTATTTTCTCTTATCCAATTTTCCCCTTCATTCATTTTTTCCTTTTCTTTTCTATTTTTTCTCTTCCTTTTCTTTCCACAGAATATTCTCACTAACACAATAAATATCTCAACCACTTTTCTCTCTCCTCATTTATGACAAGTATACAATTCGTACTCAAATGCGAACCTCAATCCTGAGTCTAAGAACAACCCAAGACGAGAGTCTAGTTTTTGAGATGCGGAGGTCATCCTCTCTCTTTTCCTCATTTAATTCTCCTCCAATTAACTCCAATCAATCCCATCAACTTTCTCTCCTTTTTTCAAACGCAACTCTGCGTTTTCCTCCCACGCGAACTTCATCTCCGGGTCTGGTTATGTGAGATACAGGTCTCTTCAAGGGATGTAGGTCTCATTTATTGGCTCCCCACTCTATATATGTGTATATATATTACACCAACCCCGTTTCTCTCTCTCTCTTCCCTTTTACATGTTCACTTATTCTCCTTCTTTTCTTCTTCAGAAACCAGCAGCCCCCAGCCAACCATGCCCCTTCTTGGCCGGCGTCCTAGGCCACCACCACCATCAACCCAACACCATGTCACCTCCTCCTTTCCCTCTCCGCCAAACTTCAACTCCACCTTCATCACCAACCTCCTCCTTCTCCATTACCGAGAAAACAACCCATGACAACCAACTTCTTCACCATCTCCACCACCATCTACTCCACCTCTGACTCCACCAAACTCTCCTCCTCAGCAAACTCTTCCATCCTAACCATTTCGTCGCTCTCTGAGTCGCCGTTTCAACAAACTCCAAAACCCAATATAACTAGAGTTGCCCCCTATTGGCTTGGCCATGGGCTGCTGCCCATGGCAGCCGGCCTCCCCTAGCCACCGGCTGCCTCCGACCATCTCCCCTTCCCCTCTCTCTTTTTTTTTCCTTTATCTTTTCCTTCCTTCCTTCCTTCCTTCTTTCCTTCTCTTTTCTTTCCTGTTCTTTCTTCTCTCTTTTAACTCCTGTATATCTTAACTAATCTATATGGCTTAGAGATCCTGTAGCAGACTTGTAGGAACAATTCGAATTTGACCCATTGCCATCCCTACTTTTGATACATGTAATATCATTCGGTTGTTCTATCTTCTAACTTGATCTGTTGGCCTTTTTAAACTTCAGCTTTTTACAAAATCAATTTCCTTCCCTCCCTCCCTCCCTCCCTCCCTCCCTCCCTCTCTCTCTCTCTCGTGTATAATTGCTAGACGCGGAGTTCACCCGTGTGACCAAGCATTCATAACGTGATCCTCGCGTTTTTAATCCGCGACGCGAAGCTCCACTTCCGCATGACGTGATCCTCTCATTCACGACCTTCGCGTCCGGCCACCTTCCTGTTCCCTCTTTTTTTCTCTATTTATATAATATACTTTATTATATTTGAATGTGCACGCCCGTTGGTTACATAGAGTTCTGGAGCTCGAGATTTTCACAGTGTTTTTCGTAATTAGGCGAGTGTTCTCGCTTTCCTTTTGAGCTTTCCCGCTTCGTCGAGTCGACTTGTATTGTATTCTGTATTTGTATCTGTATTCATGTTTTGTATTGGGATGTGCTCTTGTATTTATAAGTAGCCGAGCCAGTATTGTAAATGTATATACCTGTGGCGAATATTTGTACTAGGGTAGTTTATGTCTTGTGCATATACCATGCTTGTGATATGTTTTAATTCTGCTTTATACCATGCGTGGTCGACCCTTCGTGGTAGTTTAGCCTCCGGGCTTAACCTCTCCGAGGTTTATTAAAGTCCTCTGGACTTTCTAATTACGCCTGGAAAGGCATACTTAGCGCTCAGCACTTTATCACTAAATTCGTCTAGGCAGAACTCTGTCGGACTTTATACTCGCCTTTTAAGCCGAATCATTCCAGCAGCTCCGTCAAGCGCTCTAGTGATTAAACAGTGTTCGCTGTCCGTGCCTCCAGCTTGCTCAACTCCGTTTGATGTGTGTTGAGATGTACACCAGGACACATACCTAGGTATATGGATCAGACGAGTAATAATAATAAGATGTCAAGATAATAACTTATTGTGTTATTTTGCAAACTGAGATGCGTAGCTAAAGCGTGGATCATCAACAGATAGTCCAGAACCCCATTCTTTCGAACCCCTGCTTGTCTTTCGAGTTTTTCTTTTGTAACTCGCGAGCATATTATGTACTATTAATCATTGTATATCTCTTTGTACTCTCGCATTTGCGTCTATCGGTGATGTAATATTCTTGTAATATTGCGTCACATCCTATGATAACTTTGTAATTGTACTCATATGTTAGAATGTATAATGCACCACGTATTTTCGAGCTCTGATTTTTGCTTGTACTGATGTTTAAAGTATATATGTGAGGGTATTTTCGACTTACGTATATACGTCATAGTAACGTCTCCGTACCCGTAGGATCGAAGCGTTACACCTAGGGGTGCCACCGGATACGGATTATCCGCGGATATCCGCATCCGAATCCGCCTCCAATCCGGATACGGATATCATTTTTTCACATCCGTCAATATTCGTATCCGTATCCGAAAGGTAGATGCGGATACGGATATGGTAAAAGTAATATCTAATTCGTATCCGATCCGATATCCGAATGTTGCGTGCTTCATAATGATATCGGTATGGAGAAGACTATTCATCAATGGAATAAGGTATTAAATTTTAATATTTTGAGTTGGTGAAAAAGTAATAGTGAAAAGTATTCGATTCTTACAAGAGCACCACATGATATTTGAGTATTTTGACATCAACCATGTCATCCAAATCGGCATTTAGCACCGGAGGACGTGTAATCTATTGTCATAGAAGTCAAATGACAATGAATACGATGAATGTATTGATATGTACACAATAATATCATATTATGTATCACATTTAATATTGTAGTAGATGAGATAAAAAATAATATAAGTATTTCTGTTTAATTTATCTTTAACCATATCCATTTTTAACATATCCGATTAGTATCCGCATCCGATCCGCTAATATCCGATTTATATCTGATATCCGATTTTGGCGGATACGGATATCATTTTTCCACATCCGCCAATATCCGTATCCGTATCCGAAGGTTGGGTACGGATATGGATATGGTAGAGGTAATATCCGATCCGTATCCGATCCGATGGCACCCCTAGTTACACCACTCATGTTGCAGAATCTTTCTAGAGTCCCCTTGATTGAAATTACCTCCTCTCTAGCTGCCTTGCAGAACAAGAAGCAATCGTCTGCGTATGCAAGTTGAGAGACCACATCCCAATGCCACTAATACTCCCTCTCAGCTGCTCCATCTTTATCATCCTCACAAAAGCTTCTGACCCAAGAATGAAATGATAAGGAGATAATGGATCCCCTTGCCTCAGGCCTGTTGTGGATTTCAACCAGTTGATTGGGATGCATTAACTAAAACTGCAATGTTTGGGTCAATGATGCATGCTAAAATCAACTTAACAAACCTAGTAGCAAAACCATACTTAATCAGCACACCCTCAATGAAAGACCAACCCATCATATCATAAGCTCTATCCATGTCCAATTTAATCTGATATCATCCTACCACTCACAAAGGCACCTTGCTCCGGGGAAATGACCTTTTGCAGAACAGTTTTCAACCGATTCACAATGATTTTAGTCACAACTTTATATATCCCAATGCGCAGAGAAAGAGGTCTGCAATCCTTCGCCAATTTTGGAGCCTTCACCTTCGAAATCAAAGTAATGAGATAGCCTTCAAACTTTGTGGCATCTTACCTGTGTCAGAAAAGAAAGAGAATGCGTTAACCACATCAAAACCCACCACTTCCCAAAACTTCTGATAAAAATCTACAAGAAGACCGTCTGAGCCAGGCGTTTTGTCTGCAGGCACTGTTTTTAATCACCTCCCATATTTCATACCTTGTAACAGGAGAACACAGTATCTTATTATCCTCCTTAGTGACTACCTTTGGAATCATATCTAATTCATCAAAGTTGCACTGTACACTACCAGGTCTCCATCTCTCACAGAAGTAGTCATATAAGTGTTTAGAAATATCCTTCTCACTTCTAAGATTTATCTTATCCATAGTCTTGATTTCTTTGATCAGGTTTCTAGCTCTACGACAAGCCGTAGCCTTGTGAAAAAGGGATGTGTCAGCGTCTCCATCCTTGAGCCTGCAAACTCTTGATTTTTGCCTCCAAAAATTTTCCTGAAGTCTTAGGATGTTGTGATAATCACAGCTGTCACAGTCTCAACTCCTCGTTCCTACTGCCCTTAAGCTCCCCTATCTCATCCAGTAGTTGCAGTTGTGCTATCTCACCTTCCATCTTTTTAGCCTTCGCAAAAATATTTCCCACAAAATCATTGTTCCACACCTTCAGATTATTTTCACGTATCTACCTTTAGTAACCAATTTACATGCAGGATCCCCCCTACACATTGTTGCCCAAGCAGCAGTCACAACATCTCACATCCCTTCATTTTCAAACCAAAACTTTTACAGTCTAAAAGGTTTCAGACCAGAAAAACTTACCCCATTACTCCTCTCTCACACGCTTCCTAGTGTTTACATATTCTCCACCAAGAATCCACCTCTGATTATCTTCTCTTTCTAACTCAATAGCTAATACGTGTCTATTTCCTCCCAGATAGTTGTAACTGATCCCAGTTTCTTTAATCAGCATCAGAATCCATCTTGACCTCCCCTGACGCATGAACAGCATGAGTCCTCCATCCCCTACCAAGTTCCTTCACAACCTTGCATAACCCAGCCTCTGTTAATTGAGTCTCTAAAAGAAAAATCATGGAAGGATGATGGGTGGCAATCAACTTTCTACAGTAAGCTTGAGCAGTTTTCTTGCCCAAACCACAACAATTCCATATCAGAAATTTCATCGGTCACTTGGTGGGCACTCCACACAGTCATCAACTGCCATATTGGTTGCTTCCCTCTTCTGTGTATCACCTCCTGTCTCCAGTCTCCATACCAACCCTCTGATCAGAAATCGAACCATCCTATTTTTTCGTACGTTTAAGATTCTACCCATTCCCAGAAGTAACCCCACAAGAGCTAAGAGGATTTACCACCATTGTTGGCAATAACTTTTGTCCTCGTCGCTCTGAAAATGCTCGCTTCCCCTCTCGTTGTCGATCGATCCCCGCTGAATACCATCAACTCCTTACTACTCAGCATGCCCACCAGAGCTTGATTTTCTTTCCCTCTAGCAAAGCCCCTGCTGATGAAGGATCTGCCGTTGGATCTGATTTTTGGCGGAGTTGATTGCTAACATCACAGGCTTTTACAAGTATTTGATTCCGCTCAAACTCATTTGATGATCACTATTGTTTGTTAAAATGTCATAGCTGATACAATATAATTGCCAACTAATGCCTACGATATTTGTTGGAAAAATGAACTCCACTGTCACAAGCGTTGAACTTAACCTCTGCCATGTGATTTATATACCATAACAAGAGTTTATCATATCTCACAACAAAAACAAATTAGCAGCAAAACACTTTCCCAGATCTTATAACAGATCAAGAATCAGGCAGTCACCCCACCTTGAGCAAAATTGAAATCTTACCAGATACAAGTGCACAGCCATTTTCAAACTTACAAATGCCTTGCCGCGGTAAATGCTTCATGTAGATTCCTCCAATACAAGCCAACAAATGAAGCTGATCCAGGAATCTCTCAACTCAATGCTATCTACCTCTCTTTTTTTCTTTTGACCGCCACTTGTTTTGGCTCAACAGCTCTTGAACTGGTCTGAGGATCAGAATTCTTGTCAGCATCTCAGTCCGTTTTGGAGACTAAGCGAGGAGTTCGCCTTTTCTCATCAGCAATTCTTTCACAATCTCTTCAAGAGCATCCAGCCTAACTATTACCTTTGACAGCTCTGAATCAGAAGAACCGTTTTCCATGGAACGCAATTCAGCTTCTTTTGCTTTTCTTTCTTCTTCGGCCTTCTCATCTTCTTCCTCGGCTTGCTTCTTTTTTAGCTCTGCTTCCTGATGCAATGCAGTAAAGTACAAGTTGAGCTCACCTCAAAAGAAACAGGCTAAAGATTTGGGTACAACAAGTTGGTTGTCAAAGTGATGAGCTATGTTAGGGAAAACTCAAAAAAATAAGGATAAAGAATCCCTTTATTCACAAACATATCATATATACAGAAGCAAGGCAACGAAGCTAACTCAAAAGGATAGCTATGTGAAAAGAATTAACTATCCATATTAATAAAAATTAATTTAAGCAAATAAACTATCCATAGAGTTGATTAACAACTAAATTATAACATATCTGAGTCAAAACTCATATGGTCCTCACCCTGGAATCCAGGCTTGTCACTTATCCATCAACAAGTGCTATCACGATAGTTAATTGTTAATGTTTGTTTTTCTTCTTCTTCTTTTTTACTGTGTGTCTGCACGCGCGCGCGCGTGCGCCTGTGGGAAAGAGAAATTTTCAAAGCTCGTGTCACAAATCAAACATCCCAGAAATGGTGAGAAAACTGCTTACCTCTGACATCAAGTGGTGAAAATGAAATAATGTCTATGCCATTTTTTGAAACAAAATGTGTGCTATGTTTAAAGCATACATGTGATAACTTGATGCAGAGGTAAGGAAGAAAATTTTGCATTCTCCTCTTTGAGGACAAAGTAGCCTAGAGGAACCAAGTCTTAAAAATATTGGTGTGCACCACATGTGAACTACCAAAACCATTTGATGCTCCACATGGCGTAAGGATGTGAAGGAAAAGAATAAAAATATAACTTCTCAAAAACAAATAGATGATAGGATAGACATAATGGACACATCGTATCTAGAGCCAGCTCGAATTGAAACACACTTTACACTTAACATAAAGCCAGTGTGTGCTTGATCTTAGTTATATGGTAAGTATACCTAGTTTAGTTCAGTGGCAGCTACAAGTACACCAGAAATTTTATGCAGCAACTTCATATTCACAGATGACTCTGCTACCAAATATACAGTTTTAGTAAATGAAAATTATATTTGAGATGTGGTAGAGATATCTATGGATTGATCTGACATTCACGTAATTTCCTGTTTCTTGGACCAGACAACCCAGAAGAAGAACCATTGGTCATTATGTCCTATATACTACAAGATATATGAACTCCTATCTCTTGATTTTCCCCACAAACTGCTTATCCCATAAGATTTCCAGCAAAATGATATAGGGGAGTGAGTTCAATATCAGGTGATGATAGCCTAAAAGTCATTATCTATTACAGCACTCCGGACAAATCAAAGGGGAACTCTATACAAGGCAAACTTAAAAGGTAGGTGACCCAGATATTCTCCAAAATCACCCTAGTAAAAACAAAATGGAGTTTGACTGAAGACTCATCTTGTCTAACTACATTGCAAGCTTTATCAATATTTGTTCCTTCCATCTCAATACATGTTACACATGTAGATCAGAACAAGAGCATAGAGCAAGGAGACGTCAGAGTATATATGATGCGGACATTAAGCCACGTGTATGGCACGTGTATCACCAGTGGAGAAGACGTCTCGTTCCAATTTCCTAGTAGTAGAACTCTATGTATTTTAGTTTTTTTATTTTGAGTTTCTTTATTTTAGAGTTGTATTTTTATTAGGAGATTAGTTTCTAAAATTTGAAATTATAATTCTATTTGATTAAGAGTTTTAATTTGAGTTGTATTCAATTTTATACAAGCATATATTGTATCAAACAATATGGAAGGCAATGAATTATTATGAAGAATTTTTAACAAATTTGTGCGAGTTGTGATCTCTCCCAAATCTCACTCTTTTGTGTGAAACCCTTAGAGAAACCCTAAATTAGTGGTGTAAAACCCTAGCTAGTCTATCCCCTTATTTATCTCTTTCTCCTCCTCCAAACCCTAGTTATTTATCTCCTCTCCCAAAATCCTAGTTCTTCTATTCTATTTATAATCCCGATTCTAGTTCTTCAAAACTATCACCACAACCTAGTTCAATTCACATCACAACAACCCTAGAAAAAGCATTTAAAAATTCAAAAAAGTATTGCTACAAAGTAGCTACAGTATAGGATCTGCTACAATGCTATAGTACCAGAAACCCGCATGAACAGTAAACCTGCAACGCAAAACAGACTCATTAAGGTCTCAAATTGGTTTGCGAGCCATTTCTTTTTCATACGGAGTCCAAATCACGCACGGTTTGAAGCGTTGCACTCTTGGAGACGATCTCTACACATCTACAGTCATCACAAGGATACTGAGGTTACATATAATCCTCAGTAATTATGTTTCTATGCTCGATCAGTTATTTCGAGTCTGATATTTAATTTTTGAATTTTTATCGATTTAACTGGTGTCTACAAACGTGAGATTGTGTGTATCTACTTGCCATTGAATTCACTAGTTTTAATACTGATCATAGAATCTTTTACTTGCATATTTATGATCTTTAATTGATTTATGATTGAAATTGCAGTAGTCTATGCATGTTACTTTGTTTATCTTATATCTGCATTATTAGTTTTAATCATTTTCTACTAAAGATCATTTCATGTTGGTGAAGTGTGATTGAGTGTTTTATTGTTGATTTTCACACACGCATACACGTTTCACATCAGATTAACTTGTTATAGTGTATTATGGTCTTTCAATGAGTCATCGTTCAGTGCTCTTCCTTTCCATCGAACCAAATACTTGTCATGATAACTATCATCCAGATTGCGAGTGTGTGAATTTACTGTCCACTTTAAAATGTGTGTGTGAATATGCTTCTCTTTTATAGTTACTTGACTTCTTTTTGATAGTAGAATTTGTTACATATATCATAACAATATTTAATGAGTACTTTCATATTTGAATTGATCTAATACATGCATGTTAATGAAACATAACTAATATTAATTGTTTTAAAATTTCTTACCAATGATCTTGTTGGTGAAATATTTTTTTTGAGTTATTTTATCTTTGCTTCCGCCCATACAAGTTGGATATACAATTTCAATCTACTATTAATTATTTGGAAACTGACCGGACAAGCCATTAAAGGTGAGCCTTTTCCTGAAATTCCGTATGATTGGTGTTTTAACTAAAAAGGGTACTCAACGTGGTTCCGTAATTAAGGAATGCCAAGAGCGAAAAATATTCCACCTGAGTTACGCCGATCTGATACGGACATCAAGCCACGTGTATATGTATTACCAGTGAAGAAGACGCCTCATTTCAATTTCCAAGTAGTAGAACTCTATGTATTTTAGTTTTTATTTTGAGTTTCTTTATTTTAGAGTTATATTTTTATTAGGAGTTTAGTTTCTAAAATTTGAAATTGTAATTTTATTTTAATTAGGAGTTTTAGTTTAAGTTATATTCAATTTTGTACAAGCCTATAAAAGGTATCTTGTTTCAAACAATATGGAAGACAATGAATTATTATGAAGAATTTTCTCCAAACTTGTGCAAGTTGTGACTCACCAAAATCTCCCTCTTTGTGTGTGAAGTTTTTAGAGAAACCCTAAATTAGTGGTGTGAAACTCTAGTTAGTCTATCCCCTTCCTCTCTCTTTCTCCTCCTCCAAACCCTAATTGTTTATCCCCCCCTCTTTCAAAATTCTAGTTCTTCTATTCTATCCATAATCCCAATTCTAGTTCTTATTCAAATCTATTACTACAACCTAGTTCAATTCTCATCACAAAAATCCTAGAAAAAGCATTAAAAATTCAGAAAAGTATTGCTACATGGCTATTACAGTATCGGGTCTGCTATAATGCAAGGAACCCGCATGAATAATAAACCCGAAACACAAAACAGACTCGTTAATGTCTCAAATTGGTTTTCAAGCCTATCTTTCTCATCCGGAGTCCAAATTACGCACGGATTGAAGCGTTGCATTCTTGGAGATGATCTCTACACATTTACAGTCATCACAAGAACATTGAGGTCACATATGATCCTCAGTAGGTATGTTTCTAACCTCGATCAGTTATTTCGAGTCTGATATTTAATCTCTGAATTTTTATCGATTTAACCGCTGTCCACAAACGTGAGATTGTATGTATCTGTTTATTTTAATTTCATAGTTTTCTTTATTGATAGTAGAATCTTTTGCATGCGTAACATAGATAATATTGTTAATTTATTCTTGAATTGATATAGATTTGAATTGATATTGATTAGTCGAGCCGACTAGTTGAAATAGAGGAGTGCAACAGGAGTTTTATGCGACCGTAATATTTCATTATGGTGGAAGGAAAAGTTTTATCGGACTGCTATTAGGCCAGCTTTGTATATGACACAGAATGTTGGGCTATAAAAAGATGATCATGCCCAGAAAATGAGTGTAGCAGAGATGCGCATGCTTCGTTGGATGTGTGATAACACGAGAAGAGATAAGGTACGAAATAAGGATATTCGTACTAATATAGGCAGCCTATATAGAAGAGAAGATGACAGAAAATTGCCTACGATAATTTGGTCATGTGCGACGTAGACCTACAAATGCGTCAGTCCTGCGAGTAGAGTGTATCAAATTAGGGCAAGTTAAAAGAGCGCAGGGAAGACCGAAGAAAATATGGATGGAGGTAATACGACAAGATATAGAGGCTAAAGGTCTTCGTGAAGGCATATTGCTCGATAGGAATGAGTGGAGAAAGTTGATCCATGTGCCTGATCCAGCGTAATTCTCTTTTGGTTCATGTAGCCTACCCCAAATACTTGGGACAAATGGCTTAGTTGTTGTTACATTGATTAGTATATAAATGTTATTTGATCAACAGTTTGCTAGATTATTAGATTTAATTTTTTTCTACAACGATCATGTCATTTTGGTGAAGCGTAGTTTGAATTTTTATTGCTGATTTTTACACATGCATACAAGTTTCATATCAGTTTGGTATCAGAGCACGGTTAGGTAGGGTTTGCATAATTAGTTCACGTTTATTTGCTGTATCGCATTTAGTTTATTTTTTTGTCAAAAAACAAAATAAAATTAGAAAACATTGGAAGGTAAATCTTTCCCTAAAATTTCGTACGATTGGTGTATAACTAAGGAAGGATACTCAACGTGATTCTATAATTAAGGAACGTTAAATGCAAAAAATCTCCTACCTGAGTTACGCCGACCTGGACAATTAGACTGGTAAAATTAAGGTTTGACTGGCCTGACAATTTTAGAAAACAAATTTTTTTTAAAACCAAAAAAATTTCAAAATTCAAAACCAAAAAATCATCTAGTCTTAAATTGCATATAAGAATCCTCAAACCACCACATGGATATACCAACTTTTGATGATCGTCTGCAATATTCTATTTATTTGAGGGATCCTCAAATTCTTCTACATTGGCTACAAAGTATGGACATGTACTTCATCTGATACTCACTTTCTGAATATGAGAAAGTCAGGTTTGCTACAATGAAAATGACTGGATAAGCTAATCAATACTGGACCGATTTCGTAAATAGGTGAGTACTCTGCGGTCAACGACCGATTGAAATATAAGATATGCTAAAACAAGGGCTAGAAACCAAGTACGTGACACCATATTTTTACGAGTTTAGACCTCCCCCATCAGTTCAACCACGTAGGTCTAATATACTTTCATCCCTACCGACCAAACTAACTCCCTCGAACCAAATCATGGAATTCCAACCAATACTTGATAATATCATGATTAAAATTGATAACCAACTCCAAATCATGAATTCTTCCAACCAAAACTCGAAAAGTAGTATTCCTTGTGATCCCCACAGTTAGAGAATTCAAAAAAAGTATGATAATAATAAGAGCAAGAACACTGAAAAAGACTTTTCTAAGATTAGTCTCACAGCTAAGTGCTACAAATGTCAAGATTATGGGTATATTGCTGCCAACTGTGCAAGACCATTTAAGATTGCTATATGGGCATGTTGCTGCCAACTGTGCAAGCCCATTTAAGATTGTTATCAATGACGGAGTTTTCATTGAAGCACCTAAGCCTGATAGTACTATTTCTTTGAAAGTCACTCATGAGATTAAGGAACTTACTGTCATTCGTCCTCTCCCTTCTCTGGCTCTACTGCCAACACCACCTTCTCCGCCTTCTTTACCATCGACTCTTAGGTTGTTACTTGTTTTGATCACCAACCCCTTCCTCCTCTATAGCTGACACCATCTCCTTTTCTCTTATGACCTATGTTAGGCACTAAATTGAAATTTTCTACAGAGCTTATCCCTATAGCCGATCAGTATAAAGTCATTGAGTCTGCATCACCAGTTGCATCATCTTTTGCATCACACATGCACGCACGCACAAACCACACGATGAAATTAGTGATAAAATTGCACAAAACGCCAACCATGAGATAAAACTGATGATAGGAATAGATTAAATATTTTTAATGTTGGTGATGTTGTTCAAAAGTTGCATTCTTGTAGTTCTGATCCATTTCAAATCTTCATGAAATTGAATGATAATATTTATGTTATAGATCTTTCTATAAATTTTGACATCAATTCTACTTTCAATATTGACTGCTTGGTGGATTATAAAGGTCTTGATGTTATCCCACTTGATAAGCCTTCTCCTGAGCCTATTTTTGAGAGCCCTTTATTTTCACCACTACCAGATGTTTTATCCTATACAGCATGTCAAGTTGATAAATCTAGATGATAAAATTATCACCACCCAAGATGGTGAGATTCAAAAATATCTGATTTGTTGGACATGAAAAGTACCAATTGATGGTACATGGCTAGACCGAAGTGAACTACCAAAGATTGATTATGAAATTTTAAAGTAGTATGAAAGCACTTCCACTTCTATCTCGATGGAGTCGAGTTCTCTCCAACACGGGGAGAATGATGCATACATCAAGTCACGTGTATGTCACGTGTATCACCGGTGAAGATGTCTCATTCTAATTTCCTAATAGTAGAACTCTATGTGTTTTAGTTTCTTTATTTTGAGTTTTTTATTTTAGAGTTGTATTTTTATTAAGAGTTTAATTTCTAAAATTTGAAATTGTAATTCTGCTTTGATTAGAAGTTTTAGTTTTAGTTGTATTCAATTTTGTACAAGCTTATAAAAGGCCTCTTGTATCAAACAATATGGAAGGCAATGAATTATTATGAAGAATTTTCTCCAAATTTGTGTGAGTTGTGATCTCTCCTAAACCTCTCTTTGTGTGTGAAGCCCTTAGAGAAACCCTATATTAGTTGTGTGAAATCCTAGTTAGCTTATTCCCTTTTCTATCTTTTTCTCCTCCAAACTCTAGTTCTTTATCCCCTCTTTCCTAAAGACTTAGTTCTTCTATTCTATCCATAATCTCAATTCTAGTTTTTTTCTAAAATCTATCACCACAACCTAGTTCAATTCTAATCACAAAAATCCTAGAAAAAGCATTAAAATCAAGTAAAGTATTAC
Organism: Agave tequilana; assembly: GCA_038442645.1. Lineage (NCBI taxonomy): Eukaryota > Viridiplantae > Streptophyta > Magnoliopsida > Asparagales > Asparagaceae > Agave > Agave tequilana. The sequence continues at coordinate 14,689 of JAVJIF010009560.1, forward strand.
TACAGTGCAGCTATAGTACCAGATCTGCTACAATGCTACAATATCAGGAATCCGCATGAGCAGTAAACCCGCAACGCAAAACAGACCCGTTAAGGTCTCAAATTGATTTTCGAGCTGTATCTTTCTCATCCGGAGTCAACACACACGGTTTGAAGCATTGCATTCTTAAAGATGATCTCTACACATTTACAATCATCACAAAGACATTGAGATCACATATAATTCTCAGTAGGTACGTTTCTAATCTCGATCAGTTATTTCGAGTCTGATATTTAATCTCTAAATTTTTATCGATTTAACTGCTCTCCACAAACATGAGATCAGTGTTCTAAAAAACCCGTTATGTAACTCGTTATATAACCTAACGTCGACCAATCATTACGTAACAGGGTTAAAAAACACAATGTTTCATAGCTATGGTTATTTTGCTCGTAACGTTCGTTACGTTACGTTATTAACGTAACGCACCCTAACTTACGTTACGGTGCAAGTCAACTTTTTATAAAACCCCCCAAATTCACTCGGTCTAGGGTCAAAAAAATCTTCTCTACAACCTCGCCGCCATCTCTGCAACCTCGTCGGCGGCGCCGAGAAGAAGAAAGAAGAATAAGACCTACCTCTGGTGATTCTCCGTCGTTGATGGTTCTCGCCGGCGTCATCTCCAAGAGGTTGTTCTCCGTTGTGATTCTCGCCAGCGTCGTCTCCAAGCATATATAAGCTCTCTTCTCTCTCTGTCTCTCCCCCTCTGATCTCTCTCCCCCTCCTGGTCTCTCTCTGCTCTCTCTCAGGGGAGAGAGAGGAGAGAGATCTTTAGAGATCAGAAGGGGGAAAGAGTAGGGAGAGAGCAGAGAGAGATCGGAGGGGGGAGAGCAGAAAGAGATCGGGGGGAGGGGAGAGAACAGAGAGTGAAATATCTAGGCGGAGAGGGCAGAGAGAGATAATTGCTAAAAATATTGGCTGAGATAATATTATCAAAAGATAATTACTAAAAATTATCATGCTTGTTATCATACTTGTTATAATTCAATTATCATGCTTGTTATAGTTTATTATGTTTGCGAACTTATTATGAAATTTGTTATGTTTCCGAACTAATTATAACTAGTGAATGTGAAAACTTATTGTGATACTTGCTAAATGTGTGATATATTATTTTGATATATTTTTAGATTTTTTAAAATTATTTTCGTATTTATATAAATTCTTAAATATATTATATATATTTATTTTTATTCAATAAATATTAAGTCGCGTAACTTACGTTATGCGTTACGTTATAACCTATATTAACATAACAAAGGAAAAACGTTATCATTACGTTATCGCTATTTTAGACATTGCATGAGATTGTGTGAATCTGCTTCTCTTTAGTTTCATAGTTTTATTTTTTGGTAGTAGAATTTTTTGCATGCATAACATAAATAATATTGTTAATTTATTCTTGAATTAAAATTAATTAGTATATGCATGTTATTTAATCAACAGTTTGTTAGATTATTAGCTTTAATCTTTCCCTACCAACGATTTTTTCATATTGCTGAAGCATAGTTTGAGTGTTTTATTGCTGATTTTCACACACACATACACGTTTCACATCAATATAAGAGAAATAAGCTAAGCCAAGCCAAGATCATCCAGAACAATAGCAAACCGACAACCAAAAAATATATTCAGTGCATTCTTAAAAAGACAACATTTCAGGACCACTTCTGAAAGTCATAAGATTACCTATATTTTTTATGTACATGCAAGGAAATTGAAAGCAAGATCATTCAGACTCCTGATGTAATGTTCACAAACTCTGATGGGTAGCATACCTCCTGGCCCGTGTCTAGTGGACTCTTGAAAGGTTAGTTCTGTGTCTTAGAAGTCAAAAAGCACAGGAGTACACCACTCTTCATCAAGGCACCATCACCTTCAACTTCCTGAGGGCCTCAGTTGAAATACATAAAGACCAAGCAACACTCTTCATGTCTAAGAAAGAATAACCAACCAGTACCATTCACAACGCAGACTAACAGTAATCCTTGTTGTTCTTGGAGGTACGCAGTACAAAATGTATTTCTCCTTAGTTTACTATTCTGTCACAGTTAACATGCACCAGCATATATCACTTTTGCAATCATAACTGTTTGGTCATGCCCAAGGATTTTCTCCACAGGCCAAGCAGAAATATTTGTCCACCTTGTATTATATGGTTATTAGAATGTTTGCCTTGAACTCCCATTACAGCAGCACCCTCTCAATATACAGGCACAAACTAAAGAGTTGTATTTCCCAGTCAATTCATCAGCAGAGAACTACGGAGTATGCACCCGTAGCATTTTAACCTATCCCAAAATATAATCTTGGCATAAGAAACTGTAGAATAGACAATATATATACAATTGATAGTAAACAAGATGGGCAAAAGAATAAACATGTGGTGCAGAAACTATATAGGGATAACTGTAAAAATGAAGATTCCTGAGAAAAAAAGATTTGTGAATGCGAGCATGAAACCCTTTTGTGACTTGCAAATAAACCAGAGTTCATAATGAAAATAAATAATTGTAAAATATGATCACATGATCTGCAAGCTAGTTACCCATCAAGAAGATGCCCTTGCACGGTCAAGAGAAGATGGCCAGAAGAATCCCTGGCAGGATAAGCAACAACATGGTGCGACCAGAATTCATTGTATGTCTGTGCGTGAGTGGGTTACTATATAGACACAAGTAATAAACCTCTCTCAAATCAGCAGAGGCAAGGTGCATAACTATTACCATGCAAAAGAGGGAACTTGTTGTCTGACAGAAAAGCAGGTAAATGCATCAATTGGTAGAGGTTAATACTGCATCAACCACCACAACCATACCAAGTCAAGAAAAAATTGTCTCTGTCAAGTAGGCTTTTGACAAGCACTAGACAAACGTCCTTCAGACATTGTTGCATCTCAGCCTCATCAACCAATGTGAACATGTCAAGAACTGATCCTACTGCGCATTGAACAAAATAAATTACATATCGCATAAGCCGCTGGTACCGCCAGGTTGCTAAGAACTTGGTTAAGTAAAATAGGCCTCTGATATGCATTGGCTATTTGCCCAAAAAATGAAAATGAACAAGAACAAGAAAAAGAAATAGATACGCATTGGCCAAATTGCCGTCAGGCATTTTCACACCTCAGCCTCATTGATAACAAGTGGACCTTCAATCATGCCGGTTGAACTTGGTTACAAGTTATTAAAAAAAAAACGTGTGCTTCTAAATTTCATCACATTCTTTATAAGGTCTGTAACTGAACAATGTGGTTTCTGTGAGAACCATTTTTTAACTATGCTTAAATGCTCAAGTAGGCTTGAATGGACCTCAAAAGCTTAAAATGTCAAAAAATCATACGTATCAGAAATGGTCACTGGAGCTCAATGTCGTTAAGGATGTGAAATATCATTCCACCAACATAAGTGTCATAGGAAGAAATGTTGGAGATCTCTCTTGTCAAAGCTGTACCATTGTAAAATCCCTTTGTATCTCAGGATTGCTCCTTTCTATGCTCATTCCTTGCACCAATAGTGTAATCAACCTGCAACTTCTCCTAACACTCTTTCGGACCTCTATGAAGCCACTACCATAGCACTACACATCCTAGAGTATGGTTCTAAGAAATAGTAAAGGATGTTGGGTAAGGATGTTCATCAATTACAAAATATCTAAACAATCACAACAACAACAACAACAACAACAACAACAACAATTCTTTTATCACATTTTTTTGGGGTTGGCTACGTGGATTCTTTTCTTTCATTCAAATCTATTAAAGGTCATCTCCTCGGTAATATGAAGCATTAACACATCCTTCTTAATTTCCTCCACCAAGTTCGTTTATGCCACCCTCTGCTCCTCATTGTCCCCATTAACTATGATCTTATTTAGCACATTTAGTAGCTAGCGTTGCACATGTTGGAAAGAAATTAAAAAATAATATTTATTTATTTTTAATCAATTCATAAAGATAAATATCAAAGAATCAAAATAAAAAGAAAAGGTTGCCCAACCTTTATATAATGTTATCATTTTTCTTCATATTTTAATCACAAAACTCAAGTTTTGGGGGGATTATTGGATTTATTCATTTAAAAGAGAAAACTAGAGTTTTTATGAGCTTTCATTTTGACCCAATCTATTAATTTTGTGTATTGTTTAAATTGGGTCTAACCTTATTGGGTGTCAGGTTTTTCGACTTAAACCAAAACCCGACCCAATCTTAATTTATTCTCTTCCATCAGTTAAAGATAGATAAAATGTTTCTGTTTTTGCAGCGTGTCAAATGAGATATATATATATTGGAGAGAATTAAATGTTTTTATTTGATTTTAATTGGTTTAACAGAATTAAATTTCTCATTTTATCCACATGAGAATAAAACCATATATGAATGATCGGGTCTCATGGTGGAAAAAGTACAACAAAGGAGCAATCCGTCTCTCTCTCAAGGTCAAATTTTTTTTCTATCTTAAATTTCTCCAGAAAGTTTTACCTTCATTTTTTTTTGGGCAAAACCGTTGCATCCGTCCGAGCATTGAGGCTCGATCTTCGTATATCATCGAGTGTCGATCTCTTAAGAGTTCCTTCACCTTAGGGAATATAGTGCATTGGTTTCCTTCGTAAACAACCTCTACGAAGGCAGGATCTGTCTTTCTAGATTGTTGGGAATAAATCAAAAAATATTTTGTTTATTAATTTTTATTCAACTCATAAAGATAAATATCAAAGTATTAAAATTAAAAAGGAAAAGGCCAGAAAAGCCATCGGGTTCAGTCTTGTAATCACTGCCTTAGAAAGATGTCACCTTCTTACAAGCAACCAAGGCACTCTACTGCTTAGCGGTGAAGAAACCCATGAGAGATCGACACTCGATAGCGTACGAGCAACCGAGCCTCAATGCTCGGACGGATGCAACGGTTTTGTCCAAAAAAGGAATTGAAAGGCAAAACTTTCTGAGATAGAAAGAAACCTTAAACTTGAGAGAGGGATTACCTTTCTGTTATACTTTCTCCACTATGATAATCAACCCTTTATATATGTTTTTATTTTCATGTGGAGAAAAGGAGAAATTAATCCCATTAAACAAATTAAAATCCAATAAACACCCCATGTAATTCTCTCCAATAAATCCAAACAAATCTCTCTCTCATTCGGCACTCAGGGAAAAAAATGTTTGATCGATCTGTAACCGATGGAAAAGAGAAATAAAATCACATTAGGTTCAGGTTTGGGTTTAAGTAAAAAACCCGAAACCTGACAAGGCTCGACCAAATTTAAACAATATATAATATTAATAGATTGGGCCAAAATAAAAGAAATAAAAACTAAAATTTTCTCTTTTAAATGAATAAATCCAACAACACACATGCCCAAACCATCCCAATCAATACTCTCACATTTTATCCTCAATAGAAACAATCTCTAACTTTTCGCGAATGTGCTCATTTCTTTCTTATCTTTTAGTATATTGTCAGTCATCCATCTTAACATTTTCATTTCTTCTCCAATCATTTTTTATATGTTTCACAATTGCCCAATATGCTAACTTATAGAGCATAGCAGGTCCTATAGCCATATGTAAAATTTTCTCTTCCATCTCATTAGTATCCTACAATCACATAAAACGCCAGATTGCACTTTTTCACTTTAGTCATCCCGCTTCGAGTCTACAAATCATATTTTCCTTGATTTTACCATCGTGATGAATGATTGATCTCAAAATATTGAAATGAACACTCTGAAGTATTTCTTCATCAATCTATGTTATACATTCATTTCTTCTCACTATTTTGCCAAAATTGCATTCTATATCTTCTATTTTCGTTCTACTAATTCTAAATCCTTTAAACATGTTGCAAACCCTTTTTGGTTGGAGAGTTGGGTAGTGTTATTGATGTGAACTTTGAGCAACATTTTCTAAATCTTGTCATAAGAGAGGGTATATCTGAAATCAAAGACATTTCAACCATGTTATTTTAAAAGTTGATATTGCATACAAATTGAGCCCAATTGAAGACATGTTGAAAAACTTACTAGATTTGACATTTCTACCAACCAAGAAAGGAAAGGTAAAAACAATTCTAATTGTACCTACTTAAAGAACCATGAGGCCAAACATCACCATATGTAGCTGTAGTGGTCAAAAAATTGACCCCCATCAAGATGGTGACACGTGTCCATGCAACTGAAAGCCTCCACAAGACGTCCATAGCTTCCGGTCCGTCCCGAGGCCTCCGCCACTCCACATCCTCCCGGAATCAATTCAGACCGCACCAAAGACTCTTCCATCTTGGAAGCTCCGTTGTCTCAAGTCATCCTGGAGCACCTCTAGCCCCGAAGACTTTATCCCTCCGGAGCCATCTGCAATCCAAGGCTCCTGATTCCACTCCAGAAGTTCACAGCAATGGCCACCGAGATGTCCATCTGCAGTTACACCTTTTTCTTCTCTCCCACGTTCAGAATGTGTAACACTCTCCAGCCCGGGCAGTTATGGACAGTGGCGATATTTCCTGCATGCGATCCCCACAGTCCAGTGTCAACAATCACGGCTGTTACAACAAATCAACATATGCAGATCGTGCAGTTATAAAGATCTGTCCAGCATCTCATCGCCTCCATGCGGACAGCTCAGTATAAGTAGACCTCCTTCAACAAGGAAAGGTGTCTTTCCCTTCCAATTGATCTCAACTCAGAGACATATAAACAAATTCTCTGTAATTCCTATAACATGAAAATTATAGTGAAGTTTCTCCTCCCTCCAGTGGTTTTTCCCAGTTAGGGGTTTCCACCATAAAATTCTCAGTGTTTACGTCGTGTTTTACTTACACACATTTCACTCACTCCCTACTCTCCCTTATGGTGTGGATTGACCATCCGATCATTTGTGGCGGAAAATCTTCACCTCAAACTGGCACTTTCATTGAGATCTGAGCCCCTACACTCAAGTCTCCCTCCCTAAAAATTCAAAAACCTTCCTCAAAAAGCCTCTTTCACAGCGCCGATGGCTCTAAGAAAGCAAATTGTCATCCTCAATGGCGCAACGTCCAAAGGCAAGGTCATCAGCACTACTGGGGGCACAACCGCATACCATCGAAGAAACCAGCTCCTCTCCTCGGGGGCAACCACCATTGTCCAATCATCGCAGCAACACGAAAACCAGTTCCTTTTATATACCCTCCGACATGAAAGAGCAGATGAAAAAACAACAAGCTCAGTCTAATGGCGATCGAGAGCAGGCGATTCTCAACTGCAAGAATGTCATCCGTGAGCAGGAGGCACTGAGGCAACTCAACAACCAACTCCAAGCGCAAATTGATGCCCTCCAGACCAACTAGTCATCGATGCAGTCAGAAAGCGAGCTTGAATTCGGTGGATCCCTCGACCTCCAAGCCCTTGACAAGCTGATCCAAAGACAGATCGCTGAAGCCAAGCTACAGAGCCACCCAACGCTTTCAGCTACCAAAATCTCCTACTGCCCCAGCTCCGAAGAAATCTTGGAGTACAAATTCCCGAGGAATTTCTCTACTCCTACCTTTGATTACTATTCCAGAGTGAGTGACTCCATCCAGCACATCAGGCATTTTCAGGACAGGATGGTAATCTATTCTCGCAATGATCAACTTTTGTGCCTTACTTTTCCCTCCAACCTAAAAAGTGTGGCATCAGATTTGGTTCTACTCCTTTCTCGCTTATCAACAACTTCGAGAAGGTAACTGGATCGTTCCTCACCCAGTACGCTCTCATTGAGGCCAAGAAGAACAACCATCACCTCCTCTCTGTCAAGATAAGGCAGAACGACAGCCTCAAATTGTGCATCGGCTTTTTCTAAAGTCAACTCGCCAAGATCCTCAATAGCGGTGAGGACGTCGCTGCACTCGCGTTCATCAGCGGACTGCAGGTTTCTCACCCCCTGTACAAGCACCTCCTCAAGCACAATGTTACCCTAATGAGTGAGCTCCTGTCACGAGCTTAGCCCTACATCCAGCTGGAGGAGGTAATGAAAACTTCCTTCAATCATACCGCGAAACATGGTAACGTTGGAGGAAAGTCAAAGTCTCTGCACGAATCCTTCATCTATGCCCAAAATCGAAACCGGGGGAACCTACCTTCAAAAGAAAAGCGCTCTCGATCCTCTCTCCAAGCCCACTCCAAGTCTTCCGGACGGAACAATAGTTCACTACGTTGAGACTCCCTATCAACAAGGTCTTCAACCCATCAAGGACCAACCGTGGGTTAGGCGCTTAAGACCAATTTGTACGACCACACACTTCCTCGAGCAGAAGAATATTGCTCATATCATGACAATAAGGGACACATGACCATCCACTGCTGGGCCTTCGCAAGTACCTAGAAGAGCTCATCTAACAAAGCTTTCTCAAAGAGTACATCCTTACTCCTGAAGCCTGGATCTGGACAGCTGAACACTCCACCGCCTGGCCAACTAAAACACTTAATCACCCAACACAAAGCAATTGAGTGATTCCACATTTTCAAGTGACAGGTCAATACTCATATCCCGACCATTATCTGTATTTCAGTTTCATGTATTCCATTCCAATATTGAATAAAATGGTATTTCTGCTCATAACCATTGCAGTCCTTTCAAGCTAGACGCTACGGTGATGGGACTTCCCCCACTCGAAACTACCCTGCTGCTGGGATTTTTCCCACTTGGAGTCGGTCCTTCGAATGATGGGATTTCCCCTACTCGGAGGACTATGTCTAGACGTTCCGCTGATAGGATTTCCCCCACTCGGAACCATTCTGCTGAGATTTCTCCCACTCGAAGTGAGTCCTTCTGTTGATGTGATTTTCCACACTCGGAGGGCTGTGTCTGTACGCTCTGCTCATGGGATTTCTCCTACTCAGAGACGGCAATGCAGACTTGCCAATGGCCTCTTCTCGATTAGCTTAAGGGAATCGAAACTCTCCGCTGTGAAATTTTTCCCACTCGAAGTCCTTACTTTGCTGAAAGAATTTTCTCCTCATAAAGCCCCCATTTGATGTTCTGTTGATGGAATTTTCCTTCACTCGGAAACACAAACACTAACCTACGGGCTCCCCTCATTCGACCCATGGGCGGATGAACCCCAGACAGTTTTTCTAAGCTGGATCGCCACTCTGCTGCTGGGATTTTTCCACTCGGAGTAGACACATCCAATCCGTCGATAGATTGTACCCCCACTTCAGATCCCTACCGAGGTCAGACTCTGCCTATGAGATTTTTCCCACTCGAAAGCAACTTGAACCTGAGTCTGTTAATGAGATTTTTCCCACTCGAAGGCCCAACTCCGCTGCTGGGATTTGCCAAATTCTGAGATCCAGATCGTCACTCCCCACTGCTGGTTTCCCCACTCAAAGTATACACATCCAATCTGTCGATAAGTGATACCCCCACTTCAGGCTTCTTTCCAATTTACAGGTAAGACTTCCATAGAGCCTTTAATTGTTGAAATATATGGTATATACATGAGGGTTTTCTTGTTTGGATTATCCCAACGATGTCTTAGTTTCATTTGATTAGAGGCTGGAGACATCAAATATACCGAAAGGCACAATCGCTCAGGTATAAATCAAACACAGCCTTTGTGAATGTTTGCATGTGTTACTCATCCTGGGATGACATGATTGTGTATGTTTAGCCTATAACTGCACGAGACATATGGTATATACATGAGGATTTCCTTATTTGGATTATCCCATTGACGTACTAGTTTTGTGTGATTAGAAACTAAGTGTACATAGTCATGTTAGCCCAATCTATTTAATTTACGCCTTTCATTAACTCTTATTATGTTGCATCTAACGTTTAATTTAACATGTTTCATTGCATGCTTGTATGTGTATCATCCCTCTATTGTGGGCCAACTGGCGTTTGTACCCTTGGCGGTTTTTATCTACCGGGCGTGAAACACAAATGCCAGCCCTCAGACCCAACTCTGCTGCTGGGATTTCCCCCACTCGGAGGACCCTCCACCGTGGGATTTCACCCACTCAGAGTCCATACTATGCTGTGAGATTTCCCTCACTCAGAGTCCTACCAAATTTTTCACTCTGATGCTGGAATTTTCCCCACTTAAAGGCCAAAAGTTTGCAGATACCGTTGATGGGATAATCCCCACTTATGAATAGTGCAAGCTTACCAAACTGTCCACATACCAAATCAAACATCCCAGAGTTAAAGTCAAGCACTCCAAGGAGACATGATCGATTCCGAATAAGATCAACGGTAAAACAAACCATGCAAGATCTAAACAAAACATTTCCATTCCAAAGTCATTTATATATGTTTTATTTCAAACAAAATTCCATTCCAAATACATATTTAATTACATCTAATCAGAGTAATACAAAACTCCATTATAGTTTTGTGTTTGCACTTTTTTGAAAGAAATACGGATGATCCTAATCCAGTCTTTTCATCCTGTCGCTACGTCTAACCTCACCTTTGAACTCCAAGAGCTTGTCCTCCGGAGAACATCTATCAGAACGCACGCGAGGCAGCGATGTCCGACCAAGATAGAACCTCCAAGACACAAGCCAGTGATGATATCACACCATCGACTAAGGGTGCCACCAGATGCGGATTATCCGCGGATATCCGCATCCGAATCCGCCTCCAATCCAGATACGGATATCATTTTCTCACATCCGTCAATATTTGTATCCGTATCCGTATCCGAAAGTTAGGTGTAAATACAGATATGGTAAAAGCAACATCATATTCGTATCCGATCTGATATCCGAATGTTGGGTGCTAGACAATGATATTTGTATGAAAGAGACTATTCTTTAATGGAATAAGGCATTAGATTTTGATTTTTTGAGTTAGTAAAAAAGTAATAGTGAAATGTATTCGATTCTTGCAAGAGTAGACGAGATATTTTGAGTATTTCAACATCAACTGTGGCATCTGAATCGGCATTTAGCACCAGAGGTCGTGTAATTCATTGTTATAGAAGCCGAATGATAATGGATATGGTGAAAGTATTGATATGTACACAATAATATCATAGTATATATCATATTTTATATTATTGTAGATGAGATAAAAAATAATATAAGTATATCCGTTTAGTTTATCCTTAACCGTATCCATTTTTACATATCCAATTAGTATCCGCATCCAATCCGTTAATCTCTAATTCATATCCGATATCCGATTTTTGAAGATACGGATATCATTTTTTCACATCCGTCAATATCTGTATCTGTATCCGTATTCGAAGGTTGGATGCGGATACAAATATGGTAAAGGTAATATCTGATCCGTATCCGATCCGATGCCCCCCTACCATCGACCTTTTTGTTCTGAGGAAGAGTGTGGAGCTCTAGAAGGAGCACTTCATCGACGACATCCTGACGAAAACACCCATCATACTCCTCTCTTGTTGCTCGCTGCAAGAGAGTTTCCAAGCGTGAGGCAGTTGTGTCTGATTAGAATGAAGACTCTAAGACAAGTAAGATTGCCAAAAAGTAGCATCCACCCTAGTAACTGCCCAGGGCAATCCCTAGTCCTACATCATACACACTATCAGGAAAGGACTCCGAGCTCAAAGTTGGAATCGGACAGATCCGGTCAGAGGCCAGACAACCAAGCCGACTTGAAGTAGAAACCCTCTATGTCACCCCTGACAGCGACGCCCGATCACGATGATTGATATTTCGTGACGTGCTAATCACGATGACTGACATATCGCGCCAACCAGGCTCCCAAACAGCAAGGGCATGTCCATCATTTCCTCTGTCCCATCCTCTCCCTTCTTCCACCTGATGAAGGTGGAAGACATAGTAGCGAACCTGAAAAGGAACTTAAGACAAGGATTTTCTGAATAAGAAAACAGAGATGATTTCCATCCAAAAGACTCCATTTTATTTATAGATGGAGAAGCCAAATCGCCTCCACTTCGAATTCTCAATCCACAAAAAGTCGGTCCACAACCCGTAACTTTCGGTCAACTGAATCAGCAGCAGATACCAACCGCCTCTGCCACAATTTCAGTCATCATGACGCCAAGATTCGAAAAGACGCCAGCTACAGATTTTAAATAATCTAATCGATTGATGTGCCAGCTGCCAGCCAACCGCATGATCTCCAAGTCAATCCAGAATATTCGCATTTATGATATAAATTCTTCCTCCCAGACAAAAAGAAAAAGTCAAGACATTTAAGGATCTATATCAATTCCGCTCTTTCGACTTCCCTCCTGCAGGCTCCGACATGTAAAAGAGCGTGGGAGCATCTATAGTGGTAAAAAAGTGGCCCTCATCAAGATGGTGACACGTGTCCATGCAATTAAAAGCATCCCACAGAGACATCCACAGCTCCCGGTCTGTCCCGAGACCTCTGCCACTTCATATCCTCTCGAATCACTTCAGACCGCACCAATGTCAACTTTCATATTGAAAACTCTTCCAGCTCGGAAGCTCTGTTGTCTCAAGTCATCCCGGAGTAACCTCTAGCCCCGGAAGACTACATTCCTTCGGAGCCATCTGCAATCCAAGGCTTCTGATTCCATTCCAGAAGTCCCAGCAATGATCACCGAGATGTCCGCCTGCAGTTACGCCTTTCACTTCGCTCCCACATTCATAATGTGTAACCTCCCCAACGGATAGTTATAGACAGTGATGAGATTTCCTACATGTGATCCCCACAGTCTTGCGCTAACAATCACGATCGTTACAACAAATCAACATATACAGATCGTGCAGTTACGAAGATCTGACCAGCACCCCATTCGCCCCCATGCGGACAGCTCAGAATAAGTAGATCTCCAACGAGGAAGGCGGTCCTCCCCTTCCAATCAATCCCAACTCAAAGACATACCAACAAATTCTCTATAATTCCTGTAACTTGATAATTATAGTGAAACTTCTCCTCCCTCCGTGGTTTTTCCCAGCTAAGGGTTTCCATATAAAATTCTTTATGTTTGTGTTGTGTTTTACTTACACGCATTTCACTCCCACTCCCTACTCACTTGTCGTGTGAATCAACTGTCTGATCCTTCTGGCAGAAAATATCCACCACAGTAGCCTTACTTTCCTCATCCTCAGTGAGGTTACAGTTAACCGCAACCAATTTGGTTCTAGACAGCAATTGGTCATTTTTCATTTTTCAGTCCATTTTGTATGATAAGTACAATCAAATTTGAGCTTAGTCCCAAATATAACCCATAAGGTTCTCTAAAGTGATAATATATGTGTGTTGGAGCTGCTGCAGCTCCATCATTCTCCAAAAAAAGTAATAAAAAAAAAAAATCTATCTATATGATGCCTTAGCTGGACAAGAATCAGTATCCCAATTTGCAGCTTACAGAAAAACACAAACTGAACTCTCCTATAGTCTAAGGCACATTTGAGATAATCCCTAATGACGTCAACCTAAACCCTACAAGTTATCTGCAGCGGAATGTAGAGTTGCTTGTGGATTCCCTTCACCACCGCTTACTCGGTAAACAAACCAGAATCCTCAAGCTGTCAATGTGAACAAAAGTTTTCTTTGATCAATGATTTCAATAGGTTTACTTTTGCCAAATTGCTCTCTCAGACCAGCACGGCAGCACTCAATAGCTCAGGAATGAAACTCACTCTAAGAACCATGTAGGATATTTACACATGAGCGCACTGATATAAATTGAAAACAACGCTAGACAGCAAAAATAGAACAGCATAATCTGTATGAATCAACGAAAAAGTCACAACGGATATTGTTTCATCAGATACCTGCAAGTTGGGAATCAAGCTGGTTCCCATCCGAAACAAACGAACAAGTGATGCAAGTATGTACGGAGTAAAAAAATTAAGAACAAGAAAATTGGAGGTTCATTCTTAACTCCGGTAAGCTCAAAACGTTGAACTAGGAAGTACGAAGATATCAAAAAGAATAATTAGTTATCACTTATTACCAATCAACAATCTAAAATTATGCCCCAAAGAAAGAACTGTCGTAGGTGAATTGTGTGGAGGATAAACACCAGCTTACCGTGGATCGAACCCACTACAAGCGGTTTTAGTCTCATCACACACAAGAAAAGACACCTTTCGAATTAGGAGCACCAGTGTGGTACCAGTCTAAGACCCTTGAGCGTGAAAGTCAGTAGGTGAAATGGAATGAAAAAACCGACAGAGGACAACTGCTGGGGTAGTGTATGGATGTGCTACGCAGAGGACAACTGCGAGCGTGATAGAAAGGATCGGCAGAGGATGACTGCTTGGTCCGGTGGATGGAAAGACCGTGCAGAGGATAACTACAGGTGTATTGGTCGTTAGCAGAGGATAATTGCCTGGTGTGTGTGTGTGTGTGTGTGTGTGTGTGTGCATGCTCTCAGGATTAGGAAAGTGATCTTCTCCTAGGAGAAGAAAGATTATATATATACCTGACATGGATGCTGGCATGAACGCGGAATTGAAGGACTGTTATTACGGCACGATCTGCATGTGTCGGATTTGATGCAACAGCTGTGATCATTGGTGTTGTTCAGTTAGGATTGCGTGCCGAGGAATCTGCCATTGTCCATAACTGCCCGCGCTGATAAAGTCGTTACACGTTATGAACGTGGAGAGGGAAGAGTTGCATAAGTATCGGCGAAGATCATGGGCGTTCTGTTGTTGGAGCTTCAAGTTCGGAGCTAGGGCCTTCGGGACGGGGAAGACCTCGGAGTGGAAAAGACCTCGAAGAGGTAGAGATTCCGGAATAGTGGAATGCGGCTCCAGACTGAGGATGTGTTCAGAACGGAGGGAGGCTCCAGGGTGACTAGAGTGGCGGAAGCTCTTGGTGGCTAGGATACGTGTTATCATGAGGGTCAAATTTTGACCACTGCAAATAGCCTCTCGCTTCCCCACTTATCAGAGTCTGTGTAAGGGAAGTCAAGGAAGCAAAGATACTCAGATGGATTATGAATGTCTTGAAACTCGTTACGACGCTTGCAACGGAGGAGTGCGACGAATCTTTTCGAATCACTGCGGATCTTCTCCAATTAATTTTTTATTACACAGCTGGCTATCAGTTGTCACATCGGGTTGCTGAAAGATTGTCATGTGTTTCTTCAAATCTTGGCATAATTATGACTAAGATCTTAAAGGTTTTATGGTTTGACGGCGATGGTTGATCTTCTGCCTTTACTATTGATCAAAAATCTCGAACTTGTGGGCTGACTTTTTAGGGAATGAAAATTTGAATTAGAGACGGTTTGGCTTCTCGTACATCTATAAATAGGGGGATCTGTGGAAAGAAGTCATCTTCTATCTTCTTCAAAAAAAAGCTTCCTTTGAAACCCTAACTTCTTTCCTTGCCTTACCGTCATGTCATCTCCTATTCTTTTCATCAAATGGAGGAAGGAAAAGGAGGGAGGAGGATGAGGGACTGTTAATCAGGCTCTCTCTTCCAAGGAGTCTAAAAGGTGTGTCACATTAGTCATCGTGAAGGGGATGTTACGGCGCACTAGTCACCGTGACAGGGTGCAACCATTGAGGATGGCATGTAGGATTCTTGCTTCAACTAGATCAGGCGATCTGATTTCCAGGTTGTTTTATTTAGGACAAGTAAGTTTCAACCTTGAGGCCGTCAGCCTTTAATAATGGTGTGTATGAGGGGGAGGAGATGGAGCTCAACGGCTGGGTGCGCCGGCGGATTGCTTCTCATCCTGGAGTCCGGAGCTCTTCTCAGAATACCTCGGAGGGGATGTGACACTATCACCTTCTTGCGTGTCTTGCAGGCTTCAGTTTGCGGAGAGTTGTTGCCTCGCTCTCACAGGGTTTTCTAAGAGTCCTCATTTTGTTGTCTTGGAGAGACACAGAGGCGGAGGCATAGGATTGCCTGTTCAGGAGCCATGGCACGGATGAAGATGGACGAATGTTTCCGGGTGGCACTATCTGATGAGAAAATCTTTGTTGTTCAGCATCGGAGGTCTGTTAATGGTGGCAGGACTGGAGTGCCCGGATCTAGATCTGCTGTATTTTTTTTCAAAAATTGTAAACACAGGATGTAATGAAATTTATTGTATTATTTTTGTTAGATGTAATCAACTAAATATAATGGAACGGTATTCGAAATGAAATATTATTGAATGGAAATGAGCTTTGAAATAGAAATAATTAATTCTTTGATCTTGCCTGGCTTGTTTTTATTATTGGCATTTTGAATTGGTATGACCATGCCTCTTTGGAATGCTAGTATCTACCTCTAATAAGGTTGGTTGGATATGGAGTGATTTGGAGAGTTTGTGTTGTTGTTTCGAGTGGAGGAGATCCCAGCAGTGGTACCTGCAAACTTTAGACCTCTGAGTGAGGAAAATCCCAGTAGGGGAGTTGGATTCGCAGTCATCTCCGAGTGGGGAAGATCCCATCAGTGGAACGACGAACTTTGGTTAGACTACGAGCGGGAAAAATCCCACAGCGAAGAGTTTCGACTGCCCGCAGGCTAATCAAGAGGGAGCCCATAAGCTGACGCTTGCGTTACCGTCTCCGAGTGGGAAAAATCTCATCAGTGGGACATACAATCTTATGGATTCCAAGTGGGAGAAACCCCAGCAGTGGAATGAGAACTCCAAGTGAGGAAATCCCAGCAACGGAGGGTTTCGATTGCTCGTAGGCTGGCGCTTACATTGCCATCTCCGAGTGGAAAAATGCCATCAACGGGACGTGTAAGCGTTTGGCTTCTGAGTGAGGGAAATCCCAGTAGCGGAAAGAGGACTCCAAGTGGAGGAAATCCAAGCAGCAGAGGGATTCTACTGCTCGTAGGCTAATCAAGAGGGAGCTCGTAGGCTAGCTCTTGCATTGCCGTCTCTGAGTAGGAAAAATTCCATCAGCGGGATGTGCAAGCGTTTGGCCTTCGAGTGGGGAGAATCCCAGCAGCAGAATGAAAACTCCGAGTAGGGAAATCCCAGCAGCGAAGTTGGGCTCGCAGTCGTCTTCAAATGAGGGAAATCCCATTAGTAGAGCGGCGACTTGATAGGACTGCAATGGTTTGGTGCAAAAATACAATTTTATTTGATAATTGAAATAAAACACATGGAATATAATCGAAATATAAGAAAATCGTGAATGGAGGTACTGCCCTGTCTTTATTGGAGATGCGCGATTACTCAATCGCTTTGTCTTGAGTGATCATATGTTGCGGTTGGGCAGGCAGCGGAGCACTCGGCTGTCCAGATCTGGAGGCTGCTTTGGGAGTAAGGACGTATTATTTAAGGAAGCTCTGACGGATGAGCTCTTCCAAGTATTTCCGGAGGCTCCAGCAGTGGATGGTTTTGTGTCCTTTGTTGTCGTGATAAGAACAATACTCTTCTACTCCGGGAGATATAAGATCGTACATGATTAGTCTCAGATGCTTGACTCATGGTTGGTCTTTGATGACGTTGAAGGCCTTATTGAGGGGAAGCCTGAATGCTCTGTTGACTTAAAGAGTCAGAGTGGATTCGATGAAAGAACTGAGAGCGCCTGTCACTTGTAGGCGGGTTGTCCTCGATTCAGGTTCCTGGCTCCGGTGGTAGCTTCATACTACGGCTTTGACTTTTCGCTGTCGTCGTCGCGTTTGGCAGAGTGGTTGGCGGAACTCGTTATTGCTTCCTCAACTTGGTATAGGGCTGAGCTCGGGATAAAAAGTCACTCATACAACTGACATCGTGTTTCAGTAGATGCTTGTATAGGGGGTGAGAAATCTGGCCCGCTGATGAATGCGAGTGCAGAGACATTCTCACCACGGTTGAGAACTTTGGCCAGTTAGCTCTGAAAGTAGTCAATATAAAACTTGAGGCTATCGCTCTGCCTCATTTTGCTGGTAAGGTGATAGTTATTCTTCTTGGCCTCCCGACGAGAAGCATACCGTGTGAGGAGCGCATCGATTATCTCCTCGAAGTTGTGGAGAGAATGTGGCGACAAAGAGTAGAACCAATCTGAGGCGACACCTTTCAGACTGGAGAGAAAAGTTAGGCACAAGAGCGATCGTTGCGAGTGTGATCACTATTTTGTCCCGAAAGTGCCTGATGTGTTGAACCGGGTTACTTGTTCCGGAGTAGTAGTCAAAAGCTGAAGTTGTGAACTTCTTTGAGAACTCGCACTTCAGGATCTCTTCGAAGAGAAGGGAGCCGGAGACTCTGACAATGCCTTGTTTTGGTAAGCTTCGGAGAGACAATTTGGCCTCCTCGATCCATCCTTGGATAAATTTGTCGATAGCATGGATGTCAGGAGATTCTTCGATTCTTCTCCGAGTCTGGCAGTGATAAGCTACTATTCGGATACGAGGAAAATCAATCTCGTTGTCGGAGTAGCTTTCGGGGGGGTGGGCGTTGGTCTGGGCTACCTCAAATTTGTGATGGGCCCACCGATCTGAGTCTCCCCAATTTTGGGCTCACTTTTCGGCCCCCAAACTTGCTGCCCCTTCATGTCAGCAAGTATCCGAAGGATCTGACCTTCGAACAATGGCGTTGGTCAGACGTTAGCGGCTGCCCCTGAGGTGAGTAGGAGCCATTCTCTTCAGTAGCATATTTTTGGTCGACGGCAAGCAAGGGACCATGCCCCGGCTACACTGTTGGTATTGCCCTTTGATGAGACACCATTGTGGGTGATGGTTTGTTTTTTCGCGGCAATCAGTGCTATGAAAGAGACTTTTTTTAGGAAGACTTTGTATAGAGAGAGATCTTGAGTGTGGACTCAGATCTCAATTAAAGCACCAGTTTGTTATAAATAAAAACTGGCTTAACGTGGATCGAACCCAGCACAAGCGATTTGAGAAACTCTCCGGATGGTACATGTCTGATTACACACAGAAAAAGACATCTTTCAGGTTAGAAGACCGGTGTGGTGCGACCTAAAACCCTCGGGCGTGAGAATCATTAGGTGAAATGGAATGGAAAGACCGACAAAAGACAACAGTCGGGGTAGTGTATAGATGTGTCACATAGAGGACACCGATGGGCATGGTAAGAAGGACCGACAGAGGGCAACTGTCTCATGCGGTGGATGGAAGGACCACACAGAAGATAATTGCGGGTGTATTGGTGTGTTAGCAGAAGATAACTGCCTAGTGCGGCGTACTCTCAGAATCAGTGAAGCGTCCCCTTCTCCTTGGAGAAGAAGGATTATATATACCTGACATGGATGCTGACGTAGAGGCAGAATTAAAGGACTGTTGTTACTGCACGATTTGCACGTGCCAGATTTGTTGTAACGACTGTGATCATTGGTATTGATCGGTTAGGATTGCATACAGGAGAATCTATAACTGTCTATAACTA
Organism: Agave tequilana; assembly: GCA_038442645.1. Taxonomy (NCBI): domain Eukaryota; kingdom Viridiplantae; phylum Streptophyta; class Magnoliopsida; order Asparagales; family Asparagaceae; genus Agave; species Agave tequilana. The sequence goes on from JAVJIF010009560.1 coordinate 33,948, forward strand.
AGCTGACAGGAGCGTTACACGTTACGAATGTGGGAGAGGGAAGAGTTGCATAAGTATCGATAGAGATCATGGGCGGTCTGTTATTGGAGCTTTAGGTTCGGAGCTGGGACGTTCGAGACGGGAAAGACCTGAGAGTGGAAGAGACCTTGGAGAGGTCAAGGTCGAGAGCCCGAAATGGTGGAATGCGGCTCCAGATCGAGGATGTCTTTGGGACGGAGAGAGGATATGGGATGACTAGGATTGGTGGAAACTCTTGGTAGCTAGGACACGTGTCATCATCGCGATAAGGATCGAATTTAACCACTACAAATTGATAAAATATAAAAGAGAACTGAAACCAACGTCAAGCATGCAAGAAATAGAGAAACTGAAAAGCATCATTACCGCCTCCATTCTTCTCATCTCCATATCGCGCATACTGAGCCACCAAATACACAGCTGTTAACAAACACGTTAAACGAAAACAAAATAAATAAATAAACTCCTAGAATTTAAATATTATAAAAAAAGGCCCGAGATTCTGATTCATAAAAAATAGAACAATCTCCATAACAAACACAACAAATACCTAAAGAAGGCATGCAGACAAAAAGAATTGCTCCAAACGTAATCGAACCTGCATTCAAATAACAATCACAAAATCCTCAGACTGATAACTAGTGATTATAACCCTAGCACCAACGATAAATGAAAATTATACCCAAATTGTTTCCTTTTTGGAGGTGTAGTGAAAGAGAATTTTGGCAGCTTTCATGAAATCGAGGTCGTGGATCTGGCGATAGGCTTCCTCCCTCGTTACAATGCCCCCGTCTCCGTCCACCGTCGCCGGCGGCAGCGCCGCCTCCCCGGAGCCGTTGGGTGGTGGGAAACAGCTGCTACAGCATTTCACCCTTTGGATCATCGGAGATCGGCGAGGGGCACGGTGGGAATAAAAAGACGCTCCTTTGGATCATTTCACCAGTGTTCTAAAAATCGGTTTCATTATTCGCGCTGATTAATCAGATTAATCGAAGATTAATCAGAAATTAATCGTTTTTGAAATTTTAATATATTTAATTATATTTAGACTTAACTACGTATGAATATATACAGTTAATTGTTGAAAATACTTAAATATTATACAAGATAATATCTAGATGTTAAGTTATAAACATGATATGATGAACAAGACAATATGAATAAATAGTAAAAAGAAGAAACAAAAGAACTTATCTCTTCACATTAGTAATTCAAGATTTCAAATTTTGTAACATAAATATAAATCAAAGAACTTACTTACAAAATAAGATAAATAAAAAAATTAGTCAATTTATCAATCAAAATAATGAACTTTAAAGAATGATGGAGAAAGATTGCTAAATAAGTTAATTTGAAAAATAATCAAAAATAATAAAACATAAGTATGATTTTATGCAAAATATACAATAATAAAATATCATAATTCATCTACTATTTAATAAAAGATCATTATCAAATCATCAACATTACAACATAAACTGCTTAGCGATCCAACACACACAAAGTGAAATTTTTCAAATAAAAACCATATGAAATGTTTAATCGGATTAATTGGGGATTAATCGTTTTGGACCCGATTAATCGCCCGAGCGTATAATCAGAGCGATTAATGTAATATTAAGCGGGTTGTCACCGAATAGGATTAGTCGGCCGATTAATCCGATTTTTAGAACAGTGATTTCACCCTCATCGGCCCCTTGACGGGTTTCGAGAGCGAGGAAGGGGAAGTGGCAGGATGGGAAGAAAGGGCTGAAAGCGCTGGCCGGATGGGTTCGGGTACGGTCCCGAATCGAACCCGAGCCCGAAAGGGTTTTAGTAAGCATTAGGTTGCCGCCGTCGGGTCGTGGGAAACCGACCGGGGCGGCGGCGGTGGCGGCGACGAGGAGAGGGGGAAGAGGGGAGAGGGGAGAGCGAGAGACACAGGGAGGGAGAAGGGGAAGAGACGGTCAAGGGATAAAATTTGTGAAGGGGACGTGAGGAAAAAATTTCTCTTCAATCGGTTTTGATAAATAAAGCTTGAATTTCGAGCTTATTGATTTAATTAGTTCATTCATTCTTTACACAAATGGCTTTTGCTCGCTTTTCCAGAGACGGTACCACTATTGAGTTGTAAAAGCCAATGTGAACTACAATATGCATGTGTTCCAAACTATCTTGCTTCAAGGAGGAATGATATGTAGCTTATAACTAATAGATTATATGTAAGGTTTTGTATTTTGTAGCTTTATTTTCTGGCACAAGGGTGTCTTAGTTTACTCTCCTTGACACATCAGTTGCAGAATTAGCGTTCTTGTAGCTGGAATCAAATCCAGAGTTTGGCGATAAATAAATTCCTTCTTTATCAACTCATCAGCTTATTTTGTAAGCAACTTCAATTAGAAATCACATGGTTAATGCAAGATAACCATATAAAATCATGTATAAGGTCAAACCATAAGCAGTTGCTCCAATTACGCTCCGGACTCAACATATGGTAACAAATCAAGCTCTGATTCTTTTTCCTTCTGTGTGTCAACTGGCTCTTCGTTGCTGCACCGAAGCTGGAAGCCAATGGCGGTGCCGAAGAGCGATGAGAGCCCATCAAATCCAAGCAGCTTCCGCTCCAAGAACCTCGGTAGGGGTACGAGATCTTGTTACAAGCAGAAGGAGACTTGGAACACACTCGACCATCATCATGCAGCGCGCACACCCGCAGTTCTTGTGGTAAGGCCTTCGCCTGATCCCCATGTCTGATCCGGCGATGGCCCCTGCAAAGACGCACCGGAGCAACCCCTCTGCCCCGGTCGCCATTGCTACCGTGCTCAAATATTGCGAGTAAATCTTTTGGTTCAGATTCAGGCCATTTATACTTGATACAGTACATTCATTGCTTAGATGTGATCGACGTGGTTAGTATAAAATAATTAGTATACAATGCCGTAGGAACTAGCTAACCTAGAGACTTGAGATGCGTTGTTAAGAGAATAACCAAGTAGAGATTGAGCTTAGAGAGTACAGTACAAACTAATCATGGGCTTTATCGAAAGAAACTGAAGGTCTCACAAGAAAATCCAGAGAGTGACTCATTGTGCTACAATTGCAAGACAAGAACGCAATTTTCTACTCAAGAAAATTTTGTCTCTCCTTCTCTGTTTGAAAATAACACGGGGCAGTTCACTTCATCACGGCTTTCATCTATCATACAACCACACTTTCAAGACCAATTGCAGCAATAAGACTCAGTTTTTTGTTTCATTGCGATTGCAACAAGACATTAAATTTCCTCCACCTTTAATTCCAAATAATTCCCTCTAACTTTGGAAACAAATGATTTGAAATATGTGATCACACTTTACTACTCACAATACAATGTGTGATCATTCTGAGCACAAACAGCTGCTACTGCAGTTACAGGTACAATTGTAGCAAAACAGAAACAAACATACTACGTGTATCAGCGAGGATTACAGCAACTAAAGCATATGAATCTTCAAGTCACAGAAGAGAAAACATTCCCACCCTAGAATACGTGCAAGAGAGAATACTTAACTTCAATCAAAATTCTAGCAGGTACAGCAGCGAGTCTATATAAGGTGCCCTGTAGACAATAATGTAACAACTAGTTACTTCATAACAGCTACGATAGCTTCCCAAAAGTAGCAATTGCAAGAAATAACATCAGAAATTCGAAAGAAAAATTAGAATTCAAACAAAGAAGAAGCAGAACAATGCAGAGCTTCCATCCAGGCAATCAACGCAGCGGACTGAAAATGAAGAAGCAACAAGGCCAACAAAATAGTCCTCGGCAACTCACACACAATAAGTACCGGCAATACTCAAGAAAAGAGCCTGAATTATTTCAAATCCACAAATGTGACCTGAACTATATCAGCTCTTATCAAAAGAAACCTGCTTGGCAACTCAATAATGGAGTGAAAACCATTCCATACAGAAGAAAAGCTGTATCAGGCATATGCACTTCGACTAGCACAACAATGATTTGATTTCCATAATGGTTTGAAAGGTTCTTCAGGAAATATTGATTGGGAAAGCCTGCTCGTCTTCCCAAGAAACATAATTCTGATGCACAAAATAAGAAAAATAGGCAAATCACGCAGTTAGGGTAGAACGAGGTTCGTACTTCCTCTTTTGTTGAAACCGGTGTGACTGTGATATTAATTTGAGAGCAAATTGTTAGCTATTAAACTTGTTACATGCATTAGTAATTATGTTATTCATGTATTCATGCACTTATGAGATACATGTACATGAGAAATTCATGAACTAGTTTGAAGAGTCATGTGGTTTGGTGTTTGAAGAGTCATGTAGTTTGGTGTTTGAAGAGTCATGGAGGATGTTCCAAAAGGCCTATATAAGGAAGTGCATATGTAAGTCCAATTGAATAACTCGAAATACAAAGTTCATTTCCTCCTTCTAGAAAAATTATTCTCAACAAAATTGGTATCAGAGCCAAGACACCTATGGCTTCTTCTAGTTCTATCCAAACCCAAGTGCCCCTCTTAACTAAAACCAATTATGGTAAATGGAGTATCCAAATGGAGGCCTTGTTGGAATCCATGGGAGCATGGAACACGGTGGTAAATGGAGCCAAGGAGGATGAGATGAAGAAGGAGAAGAAGGCGTTGTTCACAATCTACCAAGGAGTAGATGACGCCACGTTCGAGTTGATCGCCTCTGCAAAAACTTCTAAGGAAGCTTGGGAGATCTTGAAGAAAGCCTTTGATGGCGTAGAAAGAGTGAAGAAAATCCGCTTGCAATCTTTGCGAGCAGATTTTGAGGCCCTACAACAAGAAGGGTCAGAATCCATTGGTGATTACTTTCACCGAGTAAATTCCATTGTGCATGAGATGAGGCGACATTGTGAGAAGATTGAGGACGTACGTGTTGTGGAGAAGATCATGAGATCTCTACACTCAAGATTTGATTATATCGCTGTGGCGATTGAAGAATCAAATGATCTTGAGGATATGTCAGTGGAAGAGCTCCAAGGCTCTCTACAAGTTTATGAAGAAAGAGGCTTGCGAAAGAAGAAAGAAGAAGGAAACTATAGAGCAAGCGCTTCAAGCCAACTCTTCCCAAAAGAAGGATGGATCTTCAAGAGGAGGCTACCATCGAGGAAGAGGTGGACGTGGTGGCAAAGACGAGGTGGTCGTGGTAACCACTTCAACGAACAAAGCAGCACCCAGGGTGATGAAAGTGAAGGGAATGGTCGTGGAAGCCATGAAACTCGTGGCCGAGGCCGCGGTCGAGGTCGTGGCCGGAAAGGAAGGTATGATAAATCTCATATCCAGTGCTATGTTTGTAAGAAATATCGCCATTTCTCCTATGATTGTTGGTATAATTCTGACAATGATGGTGGAGAAAAGGCTAATCATGTGGAGCTAAGTGAAGGACAAGTGTTGCTCATGTCCTATAATGAAATTGAGCCGCCTCAAACGGTCACATGGTTCATAGACACGGGAGCCTCAAATCACATGAGTGGAAGAAAGGAGTTCTTCACAAGGCTCGATGAAGGTCATCAAGGTTACATCACATTTGGTGATCTTTCCAAATGTCCAATTGAAGGAAAAGGTGATGTTGTCTTTAAACTTCAAAATGGTAGGGAGCTTTGCATCTCTGATGTCTATTATGTCCCTGCTATAAAAAGTAATTTATTGAGTATTGGACAATTGTTGGAAAAGGATATGGCATCAAGACGAGCGATCTAGCTCTTAGCTTGTTGGATAAGAATAACAGGCTGATTACACATGTGAAGATGACAAAAAACAGGATGTTCCCGTTGAAGCTCTCAATTGTGGAGTCGAGGTGCATGAAGGCAACGACTCAAGATCACAGCAATCTGTGACATCTTCGCTATGGACATCTCAATTTTGAGGCATTGAAGCTAATGGAGAAGAAAATGGTGGTGGGATTGCCAAAGATTGATGCTCCTAACAACCTTTGTGATGTTTGCATTGTGGGAAAGCAACAAAGGGAGTCATTCAAGAAGTATGATGTCAAAAGAGCATCTAAGCGTCTACAATTGGTGCATTCAGACGTATGTGGACCCATCAAGCCCGAGTCTATTGGTGGTAATAGGTATTTCCTAACCTTTACTGATGATTTTAGTGGCAAGACTTGGGTGTATATGCTAAAAGAGAAAAGAGAAGTCTTCTCAAAATTCAAAGAATTCAAGAGCTTTGTTGAAAAATAAAGTGGATGTCTGCTTAAGTGTTTGAGAACTGATCGTGGAGGCGAGTATATGTCGCAGGAGTTTGAGAATTTCTGCAGGGAACATGGCATCCAACATCAACTCACTATGCCGCAAACACCACAACAAAATGGTGTCTCAGAGAGGAAGAATAGAACAATTCTCAACATGGTCCGGTGTATGCTGAAGGAGAAAAAAATCCCAAAGGAATTTTGGGGAGATGCTGTGGCTTGTTCTGTTTATTTGTTGAACAGGTTTCCAACGAAGAGACTTGAAGACATGACGCCAGAGGAAGCATGGAGTTCTCGAAAGCCAAAGGTCGATCATCTTCGAATCTTTGGAAGTGTTGCTTATGCTAAGATTCAGGAGGAGAAGCGCACAAGCTTGAAGATAAAAGCCAAAGATGCATATTCTTGGGCTATGGTGAGAACTGCAGCGGATACAAGCTGTATAACCCCGTCACTTGCAAGATTGTGATGTCAAGAGATGTGAAATTTGATGAAGATCAAAGCTGGGAGTGGAAGACAATTGACATGGGGATTCTCATTCCTCTTGATGGTGAGGAGGAGAGGAGAGAGTCACCATCCACTACCTTAAATGAAGATTCAGACCATGATGGTTCTACCAGTCCTGTACGCAAGACAAGGAGAGTTCAAGAGATTTATGACTCCACTCAACCAGTTGAGCCCATTGATTGGGAGAACGAGGAGGAGTTTAACAATTTTTGTCTTTTTGCAGGCTTTGATCCTATGACATTTGAGGAGGCCAATAAGGAGGCAAAATGGAGAAAAGCTATGGAGGAGGAGATTCACTCCATCAAGAAAAATGATACGTGGGAGCTCACATCACTTCCACAAGATTCAAAACCCATTGGTGTTAAATGGGTATACAAGACAAAGAGAGATGCCAAAGGTGTGGTAGAGCGACATAAGGCGAGATTGGTCATGAAGGGCTATAAGCAAACGTATGGCATCGACTATGAAGAGGTCTTTGCCCCAGTAGCAAGGCTAGAAACGGTGAGGTTGTTGATCTCACTTGCGGCCCAACGACGGTGGAAAATGCATCAAATGGACGTGAAGTCGGCATTCCTAAATGGGAAACTTGAAGAAGAAGTTTATGTTGAACAGCCACCAGGATTCATTATTAAAGGGCAAGAAAAGAAGGTGTACAAGCTGAAGAAGGCTTTCTATGGGCTAAAGCAAGGACCAAGAATATGGAATTCAAGGATTGATAATTACTTCATGCAACAAGGATTTATGAGGTGCCCTGATGAGCATTCTTTATATGCTAAGGCAAACTCACATGGAGAAGTATTGTTTGTTTGCTTGTATGTAGATGATCTGATGTTTCAGGTAGCAGTCACTCTATGATCCAAGACTTCAAGCTCTCAATGAAAAAGGAGTTCGAGATGACGGATCTAGGCCTAATGAAATATTTTCTAGGCATTGAGATGCAACAAGGTGAAGATGGTATTTTTATTTCCCAATCAAAGTATGCAAAGGAGATCTTAGAGAAATTTGCCTTTGAAGACTGCCACCCAATTGACACACCTGTTGAGTTTGGTCTCAAATTAACCAAGGAGGGTGAAGGGAAGCTAGTCAACCCAACTTATTTCAAAAGTCTCATGGGTTGTCTAAGGTATTTGACTTGCACTCGTCCTGATATTCTATTTGGAGTAGGACTTGTGAGCAGGTTTATGGAGACCCCGAGAACCTCCCATTTGAAGGCAGCAAGGAGGATTCTTAGTTATATTAAAGAACGGTTGATCATGGACTGTTCTACTCGCAGAATTACAACCTTGAATTGGTTGGTTTTAGCGATAGTGATTGGGCTGGAAGCCGTGAAGATCGAAGGAGTACAACTGGGTTCGTATTCTATCTTGGTGATGCTGCATTTACTTGGTCGTCGAAGAAGCAATTCATAGTTGCTCTTTCAACCTGTGAAGCTGAATATATAGCAGCAGCCGCTTGTGTTTGTCATGCTATATGGTTGAGGAGACTATTAGAGAGAATGACGTTAAAGCAAGAAGAAGCGACCAAGATCTACATCGATAACAAGTCGGCCATTGCTCTAGCAAAGAACCCGGTTCATCATGAGAGATCAAAGCATATTGACACTCGATTTCACTTCATAAGAGAACACGTGAAGATGAAGGAGGTGGAGTTGCACCACAAAAGTTCGAGTGATCAAGTTGCCGACATTTTCACAAAAGCATTGAAGACAGATGCCTTTCAAAAATTAAGGAAGAAGCTTGGCGTCCAAGTTCGTGGAGAAACAAGTTTAAGGGAGGAGAATGTTAGCTATTAAACTTGTTACATGCATTAGTAATTATGTTATTCATGTATTCATGCACTTATGAGATACATGTACATGAGAAATTCATGAACTAGTTTGAAGAGTCATGTGGTTTGGTGTTTGAAGAGTCATGTAGTTTGGTGTTTGAAGAGTCATGGAGGATGTTCCAAAAGGCCTATATAAGGAAGTGCATATGTAAGTCCAATTGAATAACTCGAAATACAAAGTTCATTTCCTCCTTCTAGAAAAACTATTCTCAACACAAATTGGCTCAAAGGAGAACAGCAAGACAGTTCGAATAGTAAAAACTTAGGCTTAACATTATTGTCCACGCATCCATTCAACAAAATTGTCAAAAATCAAAGGCCAAGCAAGCTCTGGATCATAATTATCAAGGGACGGGAAGTTTATCTGTCACAGGAGAGAGATTAGGTATCAGCATTTGCATAGCACAAATGGAAGCAATAGCAAGTGCACAAGACAAAACTAGATGCAAAATTAAACTATTTGGTTAAGTGAAAAGCATAATCAAAAAATAAAATAAAAATCTAATGAGTGAATTTAAATCAGACCTCATTGCAAAACAGAAGAAGGTCATCCACTGATCCATGTTTATTACCTTGTATTCATGTTGGGTCTGCAGAACATATATTAAACCAATCAATCCAATGGCTAATAAGACATATAGGATAAGATAAATGGAAAGAGGCTCAACATAAAGGGCCAGTAAAATTTCTACCTTAAGGTTGAAGGACCTGGGGCTCCATCCCAAAGACTAGCCTATTGGGTGGAGTTGCCCAAATACTTATAAGCCCAAGACCATCCCCACGTCTAGCCGATGTGGGACTATTTGTTCGACCCAAACCCAACAAAGGTACTCAACAATTTGTCAACTTGGGACAGAAATTGGAAGCCTAACACAAGATCGAACAGTTCACAGGCATTCTCAATATCTATACTCTTCTGCTTGTCCTCTGAAGAAATAGAAGGAAATAGAAAAGGTTGATCAAAGAAAAAGAAGCTGAATGAAATCACCGAGGGTAAGTTATCAAAAAGCAGAGTCTATACTTCAGACGCGAGGCTAATCATAGTCACTCACACACAATGGCCAAAACGCAGAGCTCGAAACACACGTCTCAGCATTACTGCAATGGCCAAGACGCAGAGCCCGAAACCCGCGTTTCAGCAATGGCCAAGACGCAGAGCTTGAAGCCCGCGTCTCAGCGTCACTGTAGTACCAAGACGCAAGGGTCGAAACTCATGTCTCAGCGTCACTTCAATACCAAGACGCAGAGCTCGAAACCCCGCGTCTGGCAAGATTCAAAGTCGACACCCAACAGCACTATAATGCCAAAACGCAAGGCTCGAAGCCCGCGTTTCAATTGTAGAAAAGCCCTGCGTCTCGTTATAACTACCCTCATTACTGAGTCAATTGCTGCCCATGTAACGAGGGGAGTTAACCCCCATTATAGAGGATTTTTAGGGGACAGTTTTATCCCTGAAACCCCTATAAGCTATTGAGAAGGGGCGTGAATTGAATTAGTCGGAAGAAGAAGATCGAATTGGATAAGTTTGATCAGAATCTTCAGCTGAGGAATACTAAAGAGTTCAACTCTTCTGCCAACTTGCTGAGTTCAAGTTTTGCCTCAAGTCTTTTTGAGATTTCATTGGACATGAGCTGTGTTACTCCGTCCATAATCTGAAGAGAAGATTCCTAGAAGACACTGATGTTCACCCGGTCAACGAAAAACAAGATTCACTTTCCACCGCTACATTAAGAACCCAGTATTAAACAGAGAGAAGATTTGAACTTGAATATATTTTCTCTCTTATAATCGGATTGTTTGAGATTGTTGTAATCTTTCATTTGATTCAAGGAAATTTACGACTCATATTCACATCTCAAATTATTTCTCCCGAGTAAACACCAACGACCTGGAAGTACCTAAGAGAAGATTCAGCCAGTAAGAGAAAAACGTCATGCAAACATGAAAAGTCTAAACGGGTGATCTGGTCTGGTTATTAAATATTCTATTATTTCGTTCCCTCCATATTCCCCAAAGAACAGCCGCCGCAGTTACGTCCCAAATGCCCCTCTCATTTTTGTTAAATGAATTAAGTCTCCAAGATAACCACGGGTTCATCAATTTGATAGGCAATTGTGGTATACGAAAGGTCAAACGATGTGTCCAACGTCTCCAGACCTGAACTGTATACGCACAGGTTGTAAACAAGTGATCAATGGATTCCCCACAATCCATACAAAGAGCAAACACTTAGATCCTTGCCAGTTCCTTTTCATAAGGTTGTCCCATGTAAGAGTTGTGTCCTTGACGACTAACCAGATGAATGTCCTGATCTTGAGTGGCACTTTAATTTGCCAGATAACTTTTGCAAACGGACAACGTAAACCCCCGTCATTCAACCTGAAATAGGCATTTTTCAACGAGAAAGTTCTTCTCGAGTCCCATTTTCATAACAGACAGTTTCGAGAATCTTCAATCAGCAGGAGATGCTTCGAGAGAAGTAGAATAGCTCGTCCCATTGTTGTTGAATTTCTGCCAGAATATAACCGAAAAAACGGACGTTCCAACCCCTATCAGACCAGTGAGAACTAACTAGTCCCATTGGATCATGGGAAAGAGATAACAATTCTGGGAAAAGCGCCTCCAGGGGGACACTCGAGCACCATTTATCGTACCAAAACCTCATTCCTCTCCCATCCCTGACCTCCTTCGCTAACCCAATGAAAAAAGTGTCCTTCACTTTGGCCATGCCTTTTCAAAACGGAGATGATGATGCCTCATCAATGCATCTATCCGACCACCATCCCGATTTTGGTCGATAGTTGTGCGAAACCAACATAACCCATTTACGAGTTGGGTCATCAAACAATTTCTACCACCATTTGAGAAGTAATGCAGAATTGAAATCTCGAAGATTGATAATCCCCAGCCCTCCAAATTCCTTGCGCTTGCAAACTCGTTTCCAGCTCACCAGGCATAAAGCCTTGTTATCTTTTTGTGTTCCCTGCAAAGGAACTTTCTTCTCAAGTTATTGATCCCCCTTTTCACCCATCTCGGAATAGCGAAGAAAGATAGGAAATAAGTGTTGGCCCAAAGGCCCTTCACCCTAGTTTTGATGATGATCAACTCATGTAGTTATAGTTACTAATGATCTTGTGTTTAATTAGTGACAGATTCATGATCAAGATCTTAGTAGGTGCATAAGTGCATAGCTCAACAAAGGATAAAAGAACAAGATTTGGAGCTTGCATGTGGTGATCCAAGGAAGTTTTGGATCAAGCTTGGACCAAGTCAAGAAGATGAGAAGCCTTCAAGGGAAGACTTCAAGAAGTTGAAGACTTGGGTCTAGGTATAGAATTTGTATTTTTGTTTTAGTAAAAATGTAAAGGATAGATAGTTGGTGGATTGCTCAAGTTATATCACACACACACACTCTTGATAGAACTCTTGATTTAATTGATTTCATAAAAGATTTCTTTTTAGAAAAGAATTTTTATTTAGAAAAAGATTTTTCTTTGAGTCAAAATACTATTTTGGATTTTGGTATTTCATAGTTCATATCTTTAAACCAAAATCATGATTAGTGCTTTATGTCAAAAACATAGATATTTCTTATTGATTGTGTAGTGGATCATATCCATACACACCATGCTTTTAAATGAACTCAAATATCTTGTTTTTGTATTTGATGAAGATTTAGAAAAACAAGTTTGGAAAAACATGTTTTGGAAAAATACATTTTGGTTATTGAGCTAATATTTCCAAGTTACAAAAATAGACCAAAACATCTATAACATGTCTTGATTTTGTGCAAGCATGTTTGTTCTTTCAAGTATATTGGTAAAACTATTTTTGTAGAATTTCTATGTATTTTTAGGATTTTATAAAAGATTTTTAATCCTGTTTTTCAGACCTGGAAACTGGCTGACAGGCCAAACCGGTCGACCGGTCCGGTCGACCGATGTGCACAGCCCTGTGCACGTTGTCAGCACAGTGGCCGGTCGACCGGGTCGGTCGACCGACCAAGAGAGCTTTGCTCTCTGGAAATATCAGTCGACCGGGCCGGTCGACCGACAGTTCATTCCAGGTTATCGGTCGACCGAGCCGGTCGACCGGTGGCTGCAACGGTCAGAAAAATGACCGTTGGCCGGTCGACCGGCAGTCGACCGACAGCACTGACAGGAGCCCAACGGCTCTATTTTCTGGCAGCCCTATAAAAGGGGTCTTGTCACTTGTTTTAGGGAGAAGATTTTGGAGACTTTTGAGCTAGTTTTTCCAACTGATTTCAGAAGTTCTCTCCACATATTTGAGTGCAAATATTTCCAATCAAAAGGGAGTTTTTATCAAGAGAGTGTTAAAGTGATTTCTTGTGTTTTTTACCAAAGCTTTCTTTCCTTGATTTCTCACACTACACTTGAGCATCCATAGATATATCTATCCTATAGGAGAGTTGTAGTGAGAGCTTTGTAAGGTGATCAAAGTGTTGTGATCACCAAAGATATTTCTTTGTACCTTGAGGAAGCGGGCAAGTGTGCTCGTTGTGGTTGGAGTTCGGTTGTGAACTCTTGGTGGTTCGAGGTGCGGCCTCGGCAAGCTTAGGGGGCTTGCGTGTGTACGGGACTTGGGAGTCCGAGGGTTTGTAGGTGTACGGCACCGAGGAGAGATCCGGTGGGATCTTGCATAGTGGAAATCCTTCGTGTGTCGAAGGCGGGGATGTAGAGCAAGTGTGCTCGAACCTCGAAACAAACCCTTTGTGTTTGCGATTGCTTACTCTTCCCTCTCTCTCTCTTTGTCTCTTTTATATCTTGCATTTACTTTCATTGTGTTCATCTTATATATGCATGATATATACCCTTGTGCTTAATTGATATATAATTGCGTGGGATTGTTGTTAACACTAGTATTCAACCAAGAGAGCCAACGTGGCACCTCAACCCATTCAAGGGGAATCTAGAGGAGCTTGTCCAGAGCCTCGCAAGGGGAATTCGGCAACACTCTTGAGTTATACATAAGTGTTTAATTAAAAGAAGTTTTAATTTGGTCAACTTAGTTTTAATTCCGCATTATTTGTTCATAAGTGACCATTAGATTAGCCATCACCTATTCACCCCCCCTCTAGGTGATCTTACAATTGGTATCAGAGCTAGTGCTCTTGATAAGGGTCTAACAACCTAAGAGTTAAAGATCCTACATTTGGGCTAATCACAATATTTGTTGTACACACACACCTCACCATGGACTTTATGTCACCACCCACCTTTGACATTCTTAACATCCACATTTGGAAAGTTAAGATGTCATTATTCCTCAAAGCCCTAGGTTATAATGTATATCTTGCCACTACTAATAATGCTTATTGTATAGATGGTAAGAATCTTGAGGCTAATACAAAAGCCCTAAATGCTTTGAAGAGTACCCTAAATGATGATTACTTATTTAGGGTTGCTAATATTGATATGGCTTTTGTAGTTTGGAACACCCTCATCTCCCTTGGCGAAATGAACAATACCTTGCGGGAGTGATTCGGATGTTGGAAGCGACACCTCCAACAAGTGCTACATGGTCCAAGGGGATGACCCCCTTGAGGTAAATACCGAATCCGATGATGAGGATGCTAGTATGTCATATGATGAGCTAAATTCTTTATGCCAATTATTGCTTGAAAGATATGACATAATTAAGAAAGAAAATAAAATTTTGAAAAAGGACATTGCTTGCATGCATAATGAACATGATTCATGTAGAGATAACATTGCATGCTTAGAAAAGAATAATAAAGATTTGAAAAAGAACATTGATTGCATGCATGTAGAAAATGATTCTTTTAGAAATAAACTTGCATGTTTAGAAAAAGAAAATAATGATTTGAAAAATGAGAATGTTTCCTTATGTCTAAATTGAATGATTTATGTGAAGGGAACACTATTTTGAAGGATAATATTGCTATGGTTGAAAAACAAAAAGAAAGTATTTTGGAAGAAAATAAATCTTTAAAAAGAAAATTTGTTGAAAAAGAAAAAGATAATGTTTGTAAAAAGAAAAAGAAAAATGATTCTTCATCTCATCATGCTTTTCATGCCACATCTAATGAGATTAAGAATATGAAAAATAAGATGAATAATTTGAGCTCTAATTTGAGCACATGTGCATTCAATCATTCTAAGTTGGAATCCTTATTTCAAAAGAAACAAGTTCCCCATGCTCATGCACATCATCATACTCATCATGCTCATGCTTATGGTGCACATCACGATCACAATCACACTCATAAGCATCATGCTAAGGTGTACATTTGTACACATTGCGGCCGCAAAGGCCATCTAGCAAGATATTGTTTTGATAAGAAACCATATTTATATTTTGCTAAGTATAATAGATTTTGGGTTCCTTACAACAATGCTAACCCCAAAGGACCCAAGAAAACATGGGTACCAAACCCCCACCTTTTGATTTTGATGTAGGTGTGGGATCTCACAAAACGTGAGAAGGTTGGTACCTTGGTAGTGGTTGCAATGGACATGATGGACATACACTTGGTTGCATCACTATCAAGGAGCTTGGTGGGACAACCACCATACTTGGAGCTTTGGAGTTGGTAACAACCTCTAAACTCTTATTTTATTTATGTACATGCTTTATACTTTTATCATATTCATAGCATGTTCATGTTTTAAGATTTTTTTTTTGTGCTTCATGTGGTATTTACATGCTTAGATGTAGAATATTTCAAAACTTGTATCTATACATGTACACATAGTGAATTACAATTGACTCATATATGATTGAACTTCATGCTCACTTGTATCCACTCTATGCATGTGTATAATCTAGTTTTGATGATTCTCTTTTATACATGTTTTTGCCAATTATTTTTTTTGTGATTTACTTCATGTATATGGGTGTTTAATTCAAATCTAATAAATATACATGTATACCCGTGAGTCTTTTGCCTTCATGCAAACATTTAATAGACTTTTTTTTTATTTTTGGGATATGTATGCATATTGTTAGATTTGTATAAACCATGCATATACCATGAAAATTGTTGATTTTAGTGAAAAATGATTTTTCATGATTTGTTGTTTAAAAAAAAAAAAAAATTTGACTTATGATCGTTTTTGGCTTCAATGACTATTTTCATGTGGATACTATTTACATAACCTTTGAACACTCATTTTTAAGAAACATATAATTTGGAGCTTTATGGAATATGAGTGCTTGAACTTTTATGTATTTAGTATTATTCATGAAAAACATATGATTTTTTATTTATGAAGGATCTTTAACTAGTTTGTCAAAAATTTATTTAAACTAGTTATCTATTCTTCAAGTATTGCACATGATTCTATTTTTATGGATAAATTCTTTTGTGATTTCAAAATTTTGATGCTTCATTGTATTGAATATTAGTTTAGATGTTAGTATTTGTCAACACTTGGATTTATACTTGTACACCTTATGGACCACAAATAAATCTATATATGATTGGGTTGAATGCTTATTTGTGCCTATTAGATGTACTAGTATAGCCTTATGTTGATGATCATTACATTCTTAAACTTGTATTCCCATTTGGATTTATGTTATGATCATGTGTTTTCATTTCATGTATATGGTTATTTTGCCAAAACATTAAGATATACATGGATACCTCTTGAGTCATTTGCCTTTCATGCAAATCTATATATATGGACTCAATTGTGTTAGAGATATGTATGTATGCTTCTTGTATTGACAAAACATACATATATTATGAAACATTTTTTTTTAATAAAAAAAAAAATTTTTTATTTTCAAGGTTTTAAAAGTTATGATAATTCAAAATTTATGTTTTAAAGGAATATTGAACTTTATTGTAATTTTCATGTTGCCATGCTTCACATTACATTAGTACACTCACATCTCTTGAAAACATTAAATGGACTTTATGGATTAGAGTGTTTTAGTGCCTTGTGTTTCATTGACATTTCATGAAAAACCTTTGATTTATTCCTTGATTGAAGGATTCCGTACTAGTTGTTAAACACCTTCATTTAACTAGTTCGAATTCTTCATGTGGTAGATTATATGATATATACACTTAAGCTTAATTTTCAATTGGTATCATTGGATATTTTCAATTGGTATCAATTTGACCTCTTATGTATATACTCATATTTTTGCTTTCCCATATATGTATGTATCACCTTCAATTGATATTAGTTCTTCATACATATATATGATTTGTTGTGTGCTTGTATCTAAATGGACTTACATTTTTAAAGCACAAAGTTATTAATGCTAAGCTTACTTCAAATCTTATTTATCTTCAAGCTTATGCATTGTATTTCACAATTGGTATCAAAATTCAAAATTTGGTTGTTCTACATTTGGTACCTTAAAAGAAAATATTGTATTTTAAGATATTTCAAAATTTTGTTTTCATAAGAAAAATTCAAAATTTTTGATTTGTATTGTCTATATGCAAGGAGAGCTTAACATCTCTTCCATATGTAGATTCATGTTGAGTATATTATAATTTGAGGAGCTTGACAACTCTTCTTTTCATGATATACGTGTGTAGGGGGAGCTTCACATCTCCTCTTATGCATGACATATTATACGTTATGTGAATTAGGGCTTGTCATCCCTCTTTCATGTAATGTATATGTGTCGGGAAGCTAACTTAACGTCTTCCTCTTCATGAATTTATATCGCATATAAACTTTATTGATTGATTTGTATTTACCCTCCTTGATTTCCTTATTTTTGACAAAAAAAAAGGGGGGAGAAAAATTTGTTTGATGTCTTTTTCTTTGAACCCTTTGTTGATGATTGACAAAAAGGGGGAGAAGAATTTGTGATTTTATATGCATGATTTCATGATTTCCTTACTTAAGGGGGAGAAGTATTTGGTTCCTTTCTTAAGGGGGAGTAAGATTTGTATTTATGCATATATGTTGTCTTGCAATTAGGAGCAAAAGATTTGATTTATGATTTGATTTATATGATTGCATCTCCTACATTGCATACATGTCATGTGCTTTTATTGCCATATCTATTATTTATTTGGTATGCATGAGTTAAGGGGGAGCTTCTTTGAAGCTTTACTTTAATCTATGCATATATAACTCCATGAGTTTTGTCATCATCAAAAAGGGGGAGATTGTTGGCCCAAAGGCCCTTCACCCTAGTTTTGATGATGATCAACTCATGTAGTTATAGTTACTAATGATCTTGTGTTTAATTAGTGACAGATTCATGATCAAGATCTTAGTAGGTGCATAAGTGCATAGCTCAACAAAGGATAAAAGAACAAGATTTGGAGCTTGCATGTGGTGATCCAAGGAAGTTTTTGGATCAAGCTTGGACCAAGTCAAGAAGATGAGAAGCCTTCAAGGGAAGACTTCAAGAAGTTGAAGACTTGGGTCTAGGTATAGAATTTGTATTTTTGTTTTAGTAAAAATGTAAAGGATAGATAGTTGGTGGATTGCTCAAGTTATATCACACACACACACTCTTGATAGAACTCTTGATTTAATTGATTTCATAAAAGATTTCTTTTTAGAAAAGAATTTTTATTTAGAAAAAGATTTTTCTTTGAGTCAAAATACTATTTTGGATTTTGGTATTTCATAGTTCATATCTTTAAACCAAAATCATGATTAGTGCTTTATGTCAAAAACATAGATATTTCTTATTGATTGTGTAGTGGATCATATCCATACACACCATGCTTTTAAATGAACTCAAATATCTTGTTTTTGTATTTGATGAAGATTTAGAAAAACAAGTTTGGAAAAACATGTTTTGGAAAAATACATTTTGGTTATTGAGCTAATATTTCCAAGTTACAAAAATAGACCAAAACATCTATAACATGTCTTGATTTTGTGCAAGCATGTTTGTTCTTTCAAGTATATTGGTAAACTATTTTTGTAGAATTTCTATGTATTTTTAGGATTTTATAAAAGATTTTTAAATCCTGTTTTTCAGACCTGGAAACTGGCTGACAGGCCAAACCGGTCGACCGGTCCGGTCGACCGATGTGCACAGCCCTGTGCACGTTGTCAGCACAGTGGCCGGTCGACCGGGTCGGTCGACCGACCAAGAGAGCTTTGCTCTCTGGAAATATCAGTCGACCGGGCCGGTCGACCGACAGTTCATTCCAGGTTATCGGTCGACCGAGCCGGTCGACCGGTGGCTGCAACGGTCAGAAAAATGACCGTTGGCCGGTCGACCGGCGGTCGACCGACAGCACTGACAGGAGCCCAACGGCTCTATTTTCTGGCAGCCCTATAAAAGGGGTCTTGTCACTTGTTTTAGGGAGAAGATTTTGGAGACTTTTGAGCTAGTTTTTCCAACTGATTTCAGAAGTTCTCTCCACATATTTGAGTGCAAATATTTCCAATCAAAAGGGAGTTTTTATCAAGAGAGTGTTAAAGTGATTTCTTGTGTTTTTTACCAAAGCTTTCTTTCCTTGATTTCTCACACTACACTTGAGCATCCATAGATATATCTATCCTATAGGAGAGTTGTAGTGAGAGCTTTGTAAGGTGATCAAAGTGTTGTGATCACCAAAGATATTTCTTTGTACCTTGAGGAAGCGGGCAAGTGTGCTCGTTGTGGTTGGAGTTCGGTTGTGAACTCTTGGTGGTTCGAGGTGCGGCCTCGGCAAGCTTAGGGGGCTTGCGTGTGTACGGGACTTGGGAGTCCGAGGGTTTGTAGGTGTACGGCACCGAGGAGAGATCCGGTGGGATCTTGCATAGTGGAAATCCTTCGTGTGTCGAAGGCGGGGATGTAGAGCAAGTGTGCTCGAACCTCGAAACAAACCCTTTGTGTTTGCGATTGCTTACTCTTCCCTCTCTCTCTCTTTGTCTCTTTTATATCTTGCATTTACTTTCATTGTGTTCATCTTATATATGCATGATATATACCCTTGTGCTTAATTGATATATAATTGCGTGGGATTGTTGTTAACACTAGTATTCAACCAAGAGAGCCACGTGGCACCTCAACCCATTCAAGGGGAATCTAGAGGAGCTTGTCCAGAGCCTCGCAAGGGGAATTCGGCAACACTCTTGAGTTATACATAAGTGTTTAATTAAAAGAAGTTTTAATTTGGTCAACTTAGTTTTAATTCCGCATTATTTGTTCATAAGTGACCATTAGATTAGCCATCACCTATTCACCCCCCCTCTAGGTGATCTTACAATAAGTAGGCATGGATGACAACACTGCGTTGACCATGCTGATCCTCGCTTCTAGCAAGAGCATTTTTCTTTTCCAACCGGCCGATCTCTTCTGAATCCTATCAATCATCGGTCTCCACTAAGGTTTACTTAGCTTACCATTAGTAAGTGCCAGGCCTAAGTAGGTGATAGGTAACCTTTGCACTGGACAATTAAAAATGAGTGACATAAGATAGCTGCTAACTGAGATATCCCCCCAAAAAATTAGCGTGCTTTTATGATAGTTGATCTTGAGGCCTGACCATTTTTCATATCACATCAACTCCCATTTCAAAATCATGGCTTGAGGAAGGCTCTCTTTACCAAATAAGAATGTATCATCAACATATTGTAGATTGATAACAACGTATGACTCATCACGACAACCCAAACCCTTCAGCAATCCTTCCTTTCTGCACCTAGCAATCATATGATGTAGGTTGTCAGCGACAAGCACAAAGATCAGTGGTGAAAGAGGATCCCCTTGTCTCAGTCCCCTCTTGCAAACAATCTCCCCTCCTCGAACTCCATTCGCCATAATAGTAACCTTCGCAAATCTCAACCATAGGGTAATACAGGAAATCCATAAGGAAGGGAACCCCTAAGATTGTAACGCTTCCAATATACAATCTCATTCCATCGTATCATAAGCTTTCTCAAAATCCAATTTAAGCATAAATCCCGCAGTCTTGTTACGCTTGCTGAATTGGATCACTTACTGCGCAGCTGCTATTGACTCTAGAATATTCCTGCCCCTCAAGAATCCAGTATGATTATCATCTATCATATCTCCCAATACCTCCCTAGTCTATTGGCCAACACTTTGGTGATGATCTTAACCGAAGCGTTCAAGACACTGATAGGTCTGAAGTCCCCTACCTCCTTAATTTCGTCTTTTTTAGGGATCAACACCACAGTGGCATAATTTAGTCTATCCAATTGCAGGGTCCCGGCATGCAAACCATCCATGATTCTGATGAAATCCAATCTAACGACGTCCCAGAATTTCTGATAAAAGAAGACCGAGAAACCATCAGGACCTGGTGATTTATCAGACCCTAAACCAAAACCGCCGCTTTAATTTCTTCCTCTGAGAAAGGCTTACAGAGGTTTGATAGATTCTCTGGCCCCCCTGTGTTTCGGAACTGACAATCCGGGATAATTTCAGGTATCCTAAAGCTGGTAACCGCACCAAAAAGCTTCTTGAAGTGCTCCTGAAACGTTGCAACAATACGATTTTTCCCTTCGATGCATTCCCCTTTAGATTCCAGTCTTGTAATAGTATTTAACCTTTTTCTCATGTTAGTTGTTTTATGGAGAATACAGTGTTAAGATCCCCCCTGCTTAACCCAATTTATTCTAGCCCACTGACTCTACATAATCTCCTCCTTCTTGTATATATATTGTAAAGTCAGGCAAAGATATTGCAGGCTAGCTAGTTCTCCCTGGCTTAGGTCCCTTACTTCTTGGAATCTTTCCAAGTCCTCAATCTGCCCCAAGATGTCCTTCTTAGCATTGAGAACTGAACCGAAGCAACGTTTCTCCCATCTATGCAGGACCTTCCTTAGTCTTCTTAGCTTGGTAGAAAGGATGTCAGCGGCGTCAACCCAAGATACGGACTCCCCCAACTTTCTTTAATGACAGTACCACAACTTGGATCTTCAAACCACATCTTTTCAAAATGAAAGATTTTTTGCCTAGAGGCGAGGCCTCTCTAGTGTCCAGGCACAGAGGGACATGATCAGAAGTAGGCCTAGGCAATGAGCGCAATATAGCCAGCAGGAAGTAAGACTCCCATTCTACAGTGACCATAACCCTATCCAGTTTCGCGAGGACAGGTTTATCCGAAGATTAGACCAAGTGAACGAGCGATCATAGATTGGTAAATTCATCAGTTCTATTTGGTCGATGATGAAATTAAACTTTCTTCAGTCATGACCATTCCCTTCCCCCCTTCCGCTCGTTGGAGTGTTAGACGATATTAAAGTCCCCCCATAGCCCATGGCATGTCCCAACATTGCTTGAGAAAAGGATTTCCTGCCAGAAAGTCGGCCTCAATTCTCTTATGTTAGGTCCGTGACCGAAGTGATGACCTGAGAGAAGTTATCAGTCCTACCTTTAAGAACCAGAGATAGAGAATGTTGGCCCAAAGGCCTTCCACCCTAGTTTTGATGATGATTAACTCATGTAGTTATGTTTACTAATAATCTTGTGTTGTTTAAGTTTCAGATTATTAACCAAGATATTAATTGGTGATTAGCTTCATTAAGGAGTTTAGAAGCTATTCATAGTGATTCCAGGGCCAAAGCTTCAAGATCACACATTGCCTAGCCCATGGATGGAGTTTTTGGAGCAAGTCAACTTGAAGATGAAGATCATCAAGAAGACTTAGGTATCCATAGTTTAGATAGTGTGTTTAGATCCATTTGTAAAGCTTAGTATAGTTGATATACTCAAGTGCACAATACACACACGTTTCATGATTTGGATTTGGTTTTCATGAATAGTAGATCAAAATAAGTTTACTTTGTTCTTATGTATATTAGATATGTTCTAGATATACATACATGCTTTAACTTGCTAGACAAACTTATTTTGATATTCCTATTCATGTGTTGAAAAATCAAGTTTGATAAAAATACAAGTTTTGGTTTTTGATAAAATTGGCAAGACACAAAAATAAATTGATATGATTGATATATGTCTTGAAATTTTATCACAAGCTTGTTTATCAAAGTAAAATGATAAAACAAGTTTTATGGAATTTTCAGAAAAGATAAAAGATTTTTATAAAATATTTTTCCCAGTTTTTCTGACCCAGGTTTGTGCTGACAGGCCGGTCGGTCGACCCTATGGGTCGACCGCACCAAGGGCCGGTCGACCCATAGGGTCGACCGACGTGCACAAACTTGTGCACGTGCGGCAGATACAAACTCGGTCGACCGTACAGGTCGACCAGGTCTGAGAGCTCTGCTCTCTGTTTGTTTGGGTCGACCGTGCCGGTCGACCGTGGTTGCCCAACGGTCACATTTCTGACCGTTGGCGGTCGACCCGGCCGGTCGACCGGTAGCCTGTCAGGCTGCCAGCTCAGCCTAACGGTTAGTTTTCTGATGGGCCTATAAAAACCCCATCTCTTTGGGTTTTTGGCCAAGGTTTTTAAAAGAGAAAAAATCCCAGTTTTCTTGAGTTTAAAACAAGTTTTTAAAGGAGTTTTTGGGTTTTAAACTTCTCATCTTTATTGTTTTGAGTTTTTGGAAAATCAAAGAAAACTAGGGTTTTGGGAGATTGTATTGATTTTCATTTTCTATCATTTACAAGAGATTTCCCAAGTAGTTTTTCTTTGTTGCTTGTTTCCAAAAACACCTGGTTTTTTTCACACTTGAGCTATCACCTATCCTATTCTATTAGGATCATTTGTTTGTGGGAAAAAGAAAAGAAAGAGAGATTGTTTGAGGTTGTTGAGCCTCTAAGTTGTAAACCCTTTTCTTTGTTGGGTGCTCCCTCTTAGGTAGAGGTTGAGGTTTGGTTTGCTCCCTCTTTGGTAGAGGTGGAGATTGGTGTTTGCTCCCTCTTGGTGAGGTGGAGTTGGTTGTTGGTTTGTATCCCTCAAGTGTGAGGTGGATTGGTTGTTATATTGGCTACGGGCCTACCCCTCGGTTGTGAGGTGGTTGTTTGAGAGAGGAGTTCGGTACTCCCGTGTTGTACAAATCCTTCTCGGTGAAGGTTCCCTCGGTGGGAGTCCTCGGTGGACGTGATAGTGGATTGGAAATCCTACACGGTGGTGTAGGCGGGGATGTAGAGCAAGGTGCTCGAACCTCGAAACATATCTTGGTGTTTGCGTTTTGATCCATTGTCTCTCTAACTCTCTCTCTCTCTATTTATATTGTGCAAAGCATCATTCATATCATCATATCATATTTGCTTGTGTTGAGCATTATTCATATTGCCATATCATATCATATTTGCTTGTGTTGTGCCTTGCATATTTCATATTGCTATATCTTGTATATGCTTGGTTGTTTGTGTGTGCCTCACTTGTACTTAATAAACAGGACTTCACATAGCACCTCAACCCATTCAAGGGGAATCAAGAGGAGTTAGTCCAGAGCCCTTCACGGGAATTCAGTTACACTTGTTGATTGTACTAAGTGTGTTGCAAAATTTGCATTAGCTTCCGCATTTAGCGCACTTAATTTTGCATTTAGTTCTAGATTAGCATTTACACCTATTCAACCCCCCCTCTAGGTGTGCTTTCAGAGAAAATTCCCCCTCCCAAACCTCCTCCAGGCTGAAAAGAAAGGAGTCGAACCCGATCAAAATCCCACCCGAAGCACCCATCACACCTTTGCATTCCCACTTTTCGATCCTGCGAGGACCTATGGTATTCAAGAACTGGGGTGAAGGTGCCTTAAGTTTTGTCTCGTATAGACAAGTAACGTCTGCTTTAGCCCCGACCATTGTATCCGAAGCCATGCATCGCTTAGCTGCCCTACCCAACCCTCTCACATTCCAGAAAAGGACTAACATTGGTCAATCATGGCATCCCCCTCGCGTACTCAGATACTAGGTTAGTAACTAAATCCCCTTGGCGACCCTTGTCTGTGAAAAAGCACCCAATCCCAGTCCTAGCAACTTAGCGTTTTTTGACCTCTTGGCATTTTGAAGGAAAATATATTGGTCGACCATTCTGAACCCCACTCTCATGCCAATAGAATAAGCAATTGAAAGCAACATCTCCCGGCCATGCAATTAAAAATAGCAAGAGAACGAGTACCTGTTCTCAGGACCCGAGTAACATTGGCTCGGTTGATCATATCACCCACCGTTTTTGTCTCCCCAAAGAAGCTTCTGCCTTGGACTATTCCTCAGGGCAAGAGGACCTTGAGAGGATGAGCTTCCTTTGTGTCTTCCTCAACGGTGGTGGTTTAGAGATGCACTCACCGATACGCAAGCCCCTTGGTCCACCTTGCTCCATTGCTTGTCCGAGTGGGTCTTGTTCGGGGCACCTATGTCCAGGTAGTCTTCCACCATGCCCTGCACGCCACCCCCGCGTCTCTGGCGAGAATGCCTACTTCCTTTGAAGTTTGATTATTGCCATGGTCACCTTCGCATTGCGACACTAGGTTTGCTTGTGGGCTGAATATTCTCACAATTTGACTTTATAGGAGATTTCTTGTTCCTCTCATTGGGGAAAACCTGTCCCATAAAATTAACAAAGTCACCCCAAAAAAAATCCTGAAGACTCTGGGCCAAAATCTGCTTAATATCACCCTCAAAACCCGCCAGCCCATTCGAAGTTCCAGTTGCATAACTAGGCTGGAAGCAACCAGTCGTTGTTGAGCCCACAACCACACAGCCCAAACCCGTCGATTTCAGCCCAAAATGAGGATCAGACATAGCAGTATAACCCTCTGAGATTTCACGCATCTCCCCCTAGCCCACATAATTTGTAGTGTCGCGTGCTCAAGTGGTGGAGCAATGACACCATTTTAACCCCGCCTTGGATAGAGACGCCCCCTCCTCGGGTAGAGATGCCCCCGCCTCGAAGTTCACTCTCAGAGAGCTGTTCAGAGGAGTCTGGATTGATGATGGAGCTAATGTTGATGCATTCGTCGTGTCGTTCGCAGATAGAAGGCTCGATAGCTAACCCGTTGGCCTGGGAAACTCTCATTTTTGAGTTGACACGCTCAAAATCCAAGGAAACCATTTCCATGTTCACATTATGTGCTGTCATCATCCCCTCTCACTGCAGCAACCGAGGTACTGTTCTGTAATACCCCATTCCCAGGATACGTACCCAAATACGTATCCTGAATTCTTTGACCTTTTTGTTTCAATTTTATTCTAGTATTTGTATTTAAGTTATGCTTGCTTATGATTTTGGGTATCAGATCTGGATTCTCAGTGTTAAAGTCAGCCCTGACCCGGACCGGGAACCCGATACCAACCTGCTGCCTGATTTGACCTTTTTGGTAGTCTGATTTGATCGGTTTTAATTTCAGACACTATTTTCTAATATTTTAGATATTTCATAATTTTATGAAATTTTCAGAATTATTTTACAAAATCTCCAAAACCAGAGTCGGTCGGCATCGCTGACTGATTCCCGAATTTATAGTTTTCAAATGAGATTAAATTTTTAAAATAGCTTTCACATTAATTCTTAGAATTTTATTTTCTATCTAAATATATTTTTGGGATTTTTTAAATTTATCAAAATTTCACCGATTCTGGTGTCGGCCGGTATCGCCGGAATATTTCAGGATTTTTAATTTGAAAATTACATTGAATATCTCAAATCTGATTTCACCAAGTATCTTAAAATAATATTTTCTATTTTTAGAATTTTTTCGGAACGTTTCTGAACAGTCAAATTTCGCCCTATTAAAATAATAATATTAATTACCGACCTTATCTTTTCTTACTTTTTCCTTCTCTACTCCCTTACTTTATACTCCCAGATATTATAATAAATTAATTATTTAATAATAAAAATTTTAAACTAATTTTCTTTCCTTTTTCCTTATTTATTTTCTTTTTTCTTTAATTTTCTTTCTTTTTCTTCTTTTCTTTTCTTCTCCTTCACTCCACCTCCCATCCCCTGCCCCCTGCAAACTGCAGCAGCAGCAGCTGCAACTCTAGCAGCAGTAGCAGCAAGTGTTGGGCCATACCCCCAACCCTACCCATTCTCTCCCTCCTCTTCTTCTCTTTAAATATCTTTCCTTCTTTCCTATTTCCTTCTTCAACTTCTCCATTTTCATCTCCCACCAAACACCATCACCTACTCCTCATCACCGTCGCCTCCACTATCGGAGCCGTCGCTGCCAGCCTCCGGCCGCACCCCCCACCACCCCACTTCCCTTCCCCACTTCCATCACCCCCATATCCACCTCCTTTCCTCCAATTTAAACATAACTCATCACTACAATTTCATCTTCTTCCCAAAAATTCTCCACCAAACCACCTCCTCCTCCACTTTCAAACCCCCAATCATCATCTCCTCCTCCTCCTCCAACTCCCCACCACCTCCAACAACCACCACCACCTCCAATAACCACCAAATAACAACATTAACAACAATAACACCACCTCCAACCATCACCCTTCTCCACCACCTAGGCCGCCCCCCTCGCCAACCGCCCCTCTGCCGGCGGCGGCACCTCCCAAGCCGCCAGCCGCCCCTCCCCTCCATTTCCATTTCCTCCTTTCTTTCTTTCTTTCCTTCTTCTTCCCTTCTTTAATCCTTTCTTTCTTTCTTTTCATTTCTTTTCTTTTCTCTTTCCTTTCCCTAAGTAAACCCACTTTTCTCACATTCCTAAAATACCCATCCCCTCATTCCCAATTTACTTCTCCATATTTACAACCATACCCCTCTCCTTTTAGTTCCTATTCCTTTTAAAAAAAATATCATATTCTCTCTCTCTCCCTCCTTCCTACAACTTTCTCTCTCCTCTCTCATTTCCTCTTAATTATATAAATATTTATATTTATATATTTTAATGGGCTAGTGTCTTGCTCGCACGAGTTCGCGGATTTCTCGGATTTTTCTCGGTATTTTCATTCCGGAATTAGGCGAGTACATTTCTTTAACATTTCTTACTTTATTACGATCGTTTCATATTTAATAATTATTATCTTGCTTTTAATATATGATGTCTCTTTATGCAAGTTAGTATATGTTATATAAATGATTTCTAAATTATCATGTTTTATAAATAGCTGCCGGCCGTTATTATACCTTGTCGAACCAGTATTATGCCGGGTTTGCCTAAATCTGCTCCCGCTTCACTCGGCTTCGCATGACTAATAAATAGATAAATTATTATTATTAGAAATAATGTTGTGAAGAGTTTGATATGTTTATGCCGTTCTCCTGTACCATATTACGTGATCGGTTGATACCTAGTATTTGATGTTGTGACTCTTACCGATATATTAGTTACCTGACCCTGATATGTATATACCGGTACTTGCCATGCTATACTTATTACTTGATATCTGAAACCGGTACTTTCCATGCTATGCTTATTACTTGATATCTGATACCGGTACTTGTCATGCTATGCTTATTGATATCTGATACCGATACTTGCCATGCTATACTTATTATTTGATATCTAATACCGGTACTTTCCATGCTATACTTATTACTTGATATCTGACACCGGTACTTGCCATGCTATAGTTATCGCCTGATACCTGACTCCTGATATTGTGGCACCTGTATTATAATGCATATTCATGACTATTACTTTTACGGGGGACTTGGCATGATTATTATACTATTACCAGATATTTGGTACTCATGAACTCCTGAATTCTTGAACTCCTGTATTCCTGAACCCCTAAAAAGGGTGACTCCTGATATCATACTCCTGATATTATACTCCTGTTAATTCCCGTAGTTGGGTAATCATGGTTATACTGTATACACTTGTGGATATTATCTTTGGGCAATTCATATATGTATAATAAAAATACTCAACTTATACTGGGGTGGGGGAAACTGATGAAAACCGGTGTGATGTCATATTTATAATGGTGATATATCTGAAGTGTCGTGTGGGGCGCGTAATGATAAGTCCCCAGAAGCAGTAGCCTGAATCTGAAGTATCGTGTGGGGCGCGTAATGATAAGTCCCCAGAAGCAGTAGCATGTACTCATGAGCCAGTCCCGGGCAAAGACGGGACCCACTATAAATATGAGCCATCAGATTTATCAGTTTTCAAATAATAACTCATCTTATTCATAAGTGGATGTATGCGTGCCGGTAGCACATACAAAGGCATATGAATCGGATGAATAACATAAAATAACCAAACAGTAATAAGATTAGGAACGTGTGATATTTGGCCTCTCCTTTGTTCGGGTCCAGGTACTCACATATCAGAACCGGGTAAGTTCTACAAGGTGCGAACTCTAGTATGGACTATCGGTGATGTAAGACGCTGGTAGGGAGGCGATTGAAATATCAAACGGTACTGATTATTATTATTGGATAAATGTAACACCTTTATATTCCAGTTATAATGTTATTCCCTGAGTTGACACCTTACTTTATGACACATGATGATTTACTCCAGATACACTATAGTTCTATTATTCTTAGGGCAACTCAAGTTGTATAAACTCAGACGATGACGACATGAGATATGTGGTATATAAATGAGGGTTTCCTTATTTGGATTAACCCCTTGACGTATCAGTTTCGTGAATCCATAAATCTGAGCTTGTACAACTAATTTTGTCCATACCTGTATTTATCGCATGTTTAACTTATTTACTGCATGTACCTATGCACTTCATACTGCCTTCTATGGATGTTTTCAGTTTCAAATTCATCGATATATATGATTTACTGGCGTTCCTTTAATTTCCCTTATGTTATTGTTATTACTTGTACCTGCATACTTGGACCACATCACTTGATCATGTACACGTGTACCTGTTATGCACGCAATTTGGCTTTATTATATGTACTCGCAGGGTTGCGTCTGACAACCCTGTATTATCATGTCCAGATCCTAGAGACCAGACCTTGGTGACCTTACTGTAGCTGATCAGAATGCGCAGCGGATCCTTCCGTGACGATCGGAGCGCAGCAGAAGCTTGAATTATCGCCGAAGCTCTTCCTCCCAGTTCCTCTCCTATTTGGTTCTCGAGACCTCTCTTGCTGCTCGTGAGCATCTCTCAGCTTTGTATATCTCTTCATATGATGTACTTTTGTATTTCTGGAGATGTAATATTTCTGTATTATTATATCACTCTCTATGATAATCATGTACTTGTGTTATTTCTGTTGGAATGTATATTACCACTGTGCTTTCGCACTCTAATTCTTGCATGTACTGATACTTAGCGTATATACGTGAGGATATTTCTGACCTGCGTATATACGTCACAGTGACGTCTCCGTACCCGCCGGATCGAGGCGTCACATGTTCCCTCGGCTGCTGCGAGATAGAGGGAACCCGGGCCCGTTTCCCTCACAATCAAACCCCCCATGGGTCCCCAATAACCGGAAACTCAAAAGGTCCCTCCGCTACTTAGCTCCCATACCTCTGAACTGCATGGACTGGCATGATTCGCCCATTACTGGCTCCGAATCAGAGCATAGTGCAAGTGACTTGGACTTTGGTTTCTTAACGAACCGATCCAAACTAGGACTGGACTCGATCTTCGAGCTCCGGTTTACCTCTGAATCGTTTCTTCCTCCTCCCTCTGATCCGACTTCAGCATGATGGCGTTTGAACACCAGCGCTCGTGTCGTTTCCACTTCCTTCATTCCTCTGTCCTGTGTTCCCCTTTCAATTGGAGTTTTAGATTGAAACTAAAGCCTTCGACGATGATAGTCATCTCCTGTGGGATGTCACGTTGCTTTCGACACCCAACCTTAATCCACGCCCTGTCCACCCTCAATCTCGCCACTAACTTCCTATCGACTTCTAGGAGGTAGCCAAACCTGGATGCTATCTCCTCGAATGCGGACTTCTCCCACATGTGGATGGGCAGGCCATCGATGGATATCCAAGACTTGAATGGCGGTCAAAACGGAAAGCCCCCCTCTTCCCCCGACTAGCGTTCAATACGTAGGCCGAAGGAACCTCCAATGCAATCAAGCACTTGAAAAAGTAGCGCTATGTCCAGAGCGTTCTCCAAAGGGAATTCAGGAAAATAGCTGTTACCCATCGGTAGGATCTTCTCCCAGTTTAATGTTCTGAATGATTTTGACTTATCACGAAGGCCCTCAGCGATATCACTGACCGACGGCGCACCATTCACCACCTTGATCAGCCCGAATTTCTTGCTGTAACTTTAGTTTTAGTTCGGCCATCGCGTTTGACAAAGTAACCCTAGCCACAAGCTCCTTCTTCTTCTTCGGCCCATCTCTTTTGTCCCCTGCCTCATCTCTTTTGACCCCCGGCACCACCGACGTCCGTTTGTGCCCAGACTTTTCAACCCACCTAGGCCTCGTCGGACAATCCCCGGCTAGATGTCCAGGCAACCTGCATAAGGAGCAAGTAAAGCCAAGTTTACACTCACTCTTCCAGTAGCCAAGTTTCCCGCACATATGGCACGTCGAGGAGGATGGTTTTCCTTCAATTTCTTCGGCGACCTGTGTTCACCACCATCTAGCTGCGTCGCTCGTTCCCTCTTGGTGGTAGACCTGGATCTTACCTCAACCCACCCTTCGTCATCGTTGTCCTGCGGCTTTGGGAGGCCGGTGAAGATTTTCTGCTTTGAATCTCTCTCAGAATCCCCTAAAGCTCCTCCTCTGAGAACCTCAGCGGTGATTCGTTAGAGCGTTTGGAGCCCTAAGCTGGATTGGATTCTCAACTGGAACAGTAAACTTCTTTCCCTTCTTTCTCTTCTCCTTGATTGCTCTTGTTGGAACTGATATTTCCACACCTATCTCTTGGACTATGTCCCACTTCCTTGCCCTATTCGTCTGTGGATCACATCTGTGAATCATTGTAGTTTTCTAATTAAGCTCACTTATGATCGCGTGTTCCCCTGGATTAACATTATCTTCATGATTCCTTTTGACTATTTCGCATCGCGGATTATGTCTCTTGAATTAGTTCAGTTTTTTACTTTTGATCACTTTAGGCTTCGCGTCCTCCATATCTTCGTTTTACCGGTTCGTTTTGTGGGTTATGTCCCTCAAAGTTAGTATTTTGAGGCTGTCTTGTTTTGTGACATCGCGTCTCCCTAAGTCGTCTCATTGATTTCACTTCTTTGCCTCATCAAAAAAACACACTCCTCAAGTCTATGCCTTCAATTACATTCTGTTGTGCTTTGTGGATTATGTTCCCTCGAACAGTGTAAGATCTCGTGACCTCTTGCCCTGTTGTAGTTATATTTCAGCTCATGCATCACGTCTTTGAATCCATATTTTTTTCCCTACCCTACGAAATTTCCACACCTTTAGAGACAAACGTGATCTTTAGGTCTTTAGCTCCTTGTCATCACTGACCATGTCATTTCTGACTAGAGAACTAGGAGCATTTTATCGATATCCTGTTTTTTGACCATTTCATGTAGCAGAGATCTCAAATCATGTCTGATTGACCTGCAATTTTGCAGGCACACTCCCATAGACATATCCCATTTTTAGGAATTTCCCCAAATTTTCTGAACTTTTTTGGATATGGATGTCAATACCCCTTAGCGATCAGACATTAAAAAATTCCCTTTTCTTTTTTATTCTCTTTTCCCGCTTGCATGTTTGTTGACATGGCAAGTTTGGGTGCCAGGACCCCCGGTGCCTATATCCTTTTTGTCTTTTTCTTAATTTTCTTTTGTTTTTTTCTTTTCTTTTCTCTTTTTCCGCTTGCCTTTCTGCTGACGTGGCAAGTCTAGGTGCCAGAACCCTTGGTGCCCATTTTTCTTTTTCTTTTTTCCACGACCCACTAACCTGGAGTTCTGAGCGACAACTCCCTTGGCGCCTAGACTATCTGAATCCGACTTGAACTCATATTCTGAGTTATAGTAGTTTTGAGTTGTTGACTCTGGAACCGGGTCCCAGTTTTGTGTGCCAACTCCCTAGGTACCAAGACTGACTTTTCTCCAGAATTCGAATTTTAGAGTTTTGTTTAGTCCCACATCGATCAGAGCTTAAGAATACTGCCTCTCCACATCCATAAATACTCCCTGCAACCTCCAATCTAAACAAGTCCACAACAAGTCCAGTCTCCGAGAAAAGAGTAAAAAGGGCTATTCACTCGCTCGATGGCCGATAGTCAAAAATTTCAAAAATTTCTTAGGCTGCTGTTGGCAGAAAAAGAGGTGGCAAGGGAGGAGCTCGGTCGTCTTCACAGCAGGGAAGCTTTTAAACTTTTCTCTTTTCTTTTTCTTCATTACTTGCTTAGAGTAGTTTTTAATACTTTCAAAGGTTGGGTTTTTACTACTTTCTTAGGTTAAATTCTCTTGTCTTCTTAGCTTAGAACTAATCTAGGGTTTCTCATCACATATCATCATCTTGCATCTCTTTTAAATAAAACCTGCATAAACCACTGTGAGAGAGAGGAGATGGAAGAGATGGAAGAAGGTAGCACAGAGATCGAATGACATAGGAGTGAGTAACGGCGCATGGAGCAGGCTAAAAGTGCTCCCGGTCGACCGCCCGGTCGACCGGTGGAGGAGCCCGATCGACCGGCGTGCACGAGCGTGCACAGGAAGGAACGATCGACCGGCCCGGTCGACCGACTGACAAGGGCTCGCTCTCGGTTGGGCACGGTCGACCGGGTCGGTCGACCGTGGCATAGGTCGGTCAACCGACAGGCGCGTTTGACTTTCCTTTTAGGATTCGAATTCCTTTTCTGGATGGGATTGAATACAACCTGGGTTTCCATAAAGTCCAGGACTCTGTGGCTATAAATAGAGGCTAGAGGTCTCATGTATAGTATCCCTAAGTATCCCACTAAAATCTCCATTGGAAATTCCTTGAAGAAGGAATAATTTGTAATTGATTGTTGAATCAAAAAATCTCTCTCTCCCTTGTCCCGAGGACATAGGCACGTTGCCGAACCTCGTTAAATTTGTGAGTTGATTGCTTTTCTCTGTTGTTTGCTATTCCTGTCGTGTTGGTTGTTTCTCCGGCTGCATCAAGTCTCCGCCAGGTGGGCGGATTCCTCAAGGGTGGTTATTGTGTTCACCCGACTGCTGCGCACAACAAGTGGTATCAGAGCATCCAGGTTCGTCGTGGGATCATCTGTTGATTCAAGGGCATCTGTTGCTGATTGGCAGAGAACGTGTGTCGATCTCGGATCAGAGTTGGGACGGTTTGTGGATCGTGTGTCGATCTCAGAACAACGTGTGAAGATTGCTCGAGGAATCAAGTTGGTGGAGTAGATTGCTTCAGAAACTCTTCGAGGGTTTCGCGTGGAGGTAAAGATCCTGTCTTCATCTAGTTTATTTTATCTAACTCCGTTTGTTTCCACATTGCTTTGTGGAATCAGTTGAGAAGATGGCTGGAGAAAGTACATCGATGAGATCCATGAATCCAAATTCAAGGATTGATGTGGTGAAGTTCAACGGGACGAACAACTTTGGTATGTGGAGGTATGAGGTTATGGATGCGCTGACGGCATCAAACCTCGAAGACACTCTACGGTTGGAGAAGAAGCGCGCATCAACGACGGAAGAAGATTGGGACAAGATGAACCGTTCGGTATGTGGCTTGATCAGGTCTTGTCTGACACAAGACATCAAGTATCAGGTATTGCATGAGACATCTACGAGACAGCTGTGGGAGATCCTGAAAAGAAAGTATCTGACGAAGAGAATAGAATCGCGATTACAGTTGAAGAGTAAGCTCTATGGGTTTCAGATGCAAAGAGGATGCTCCATCAATGAACACTTGAACCGCTACGCGAAGCTTCTTATAGATCTAGTTAATGTGGATGTGGAGACTAGCGAAGAGGATAAGGCAGTAATTCTTTTGAACTCTCTTCCTAGTGAAGAGTATGAGGCCTTTACTCTTACTTTTCTAAATCGAAAACAATCCCTTAACTACGATGAGGTGTCTGCTGCACTTGTGAGTTATGAAGTAAGGAGACAGGACCGACTGTCTTCTTCGAGAAGCACAACAGCAGAGGCATTGGAGGTAAGAGGCAGAAGTTCCAATAAGAAGGAAAGAGATGATCGGAGAAGATCGAAGTTCAGATTAGGCTTCAGAAATCTGAAGAAGAATCAGTGTGCCTTGTGCAAGGAACTAGGACACTGGAAAGCTGAATGCCCGAAGGTCAAAGGTAAGAAGGTGGAGTATAAGACTGAGGCAAATCTTGCAAAGGTTGTCAGTACTCAAGGCAGTACCTCACAGGCAGATGGATCAGACTTGGACTCATCGGTATTCTCTCTCTCTGTTACTACCCCTACCGTTTTAACTCAGATAATGCTGAGTGGATCTTGGATACCGGGGCCACCTATCATGTGTGCCCAAACAGGGCCTAGTTTTCTAGTTTTGAGAAGCTAGAAGGATGTTACACGGTCATGGGTGATGATCATCTGTGTAATATAAAAGGGATGAGTACAGTCCGTATCAAGATGGATGATGGGATAGTACGAGAATTGAAGGAGGTGAGGTATGTACCTCAACTCAAAAGGAATCTTATCTCTGTTGGTGCTTTGGAAGCATTGGGTCTGGTGATATCTGTTCGAGATGGTATTCTTAAGATGATCAAAGGCTTGATGGTGGTGATGAAGGGCGTCCGCCGAGACAATCTCTACTACTTGAAGGGTAGTACGGTTACAGGTCAGGTGGAGACTTCTAATTCTTCAGATGATGGTTGCACGAAGATCTAGCAGATAAAGGTCGGAGGTGAAAGGTCTTTGCGAGCTCCTGCAAAGAAGGGATCATTGGAAGGTGCTGCTACCTGCAACTTGGAGGATGAACACAGCGTTCTGGACAAGAAGAAGGTGAAATTCAGCACCAGTACTCACTGCTCAAAAGGTCTTCTTGATTGTGTTCACATAAGCGTTTGGGGACATGCTAAGATGCATCGCTTGGAGGTCACAGATACTTTGTCTCTTTTGTTTATAGTTTATCTAGGCATTGTTGGATATATCTCATGAGACAAAGGTGTGAAGTCTAGATATGTTGGTGAAGTGGAAAGGAAGAATGGAGAAGTAAATAGATAGGAAGATCAAGGAGCTACAGATTGGTAATATTGGAAGAGACATGAACCGATTCCTACGGTTTGGCCAGAACAATGGTATTTGTACTCACTTCACAAAAGGTGTAAATGGGTTGGCTAAGGAAGTAAACCGTTCCTTACTGGAGAAGGTTTGGTGGTTGTTGTCTAATGCAAGATTAGACAAATCGTTTTGGGCTGAGGCGATTGTGTATGCTAGCCATCTCATGAATAGATCGACTGCGATACGAGATAAAGCTCCATTAGAAATTTGGTCTGGAAAAGCTACTCAAGATCATGGTTTGCTACGGGAATTTGAAAGTCCGACCTACTTCAGTGCCAAAGATGGCAAAGTGAATCCGCGAGCAAAGAGATTTGTGTTTTTGAGTGTCAAAACGAATATGAATGGCTATAGGTTATGGGACCCCGAAAACAAGAAGATCGTGTTGAGTAGGTATGTGACATTTGATGAGACTTCAGTGTTGAAGTCTACCGTCTCTCAGCAGGTGGAGAGGACGGAGACCAAGGAAGTATCGCAGCGGGTGGAGGTTGATGCTACTCCCCCATCTTCAGTTGGTTCGGCATCAGAGAAGACTTCACCGGATCTGACACCGGGTGGAGATCATGTAGCCAGGGTTGATGCTGAACAGGTTGAAGATATTATTGAGGATGTCAAGTTGTTTGCAGCCATTGGAACCAAGAAGCATGAATCTCAAGCTTGTGATCGCGACGAGCTCAAGTTGAAGGCCGTTGTTCTCCATGATGGTCGTGAGGAGGTTCATATGACTCAGCCAGACAGGTTCGCTGCTGCAGATTCAGGTAAAGTGCTTGAGCTTGATGGAGCTCATTTGAATGAACTACGGTTGGCTTGATCCCTTGGGCAAGGTATGTAGGTAGCCGTAAAGGCGCAGCCATTTGGTGATGCAACCCGTATGAAGCTGTTTGGGTTCTCGAGAAGCTGTTTGGAACTTCACGTAGAGGTGAAGAGTTGTGACCGTTTGGAACTTCACGTAGAGGTGGAGAGACTTCACGTAGAGGTGGCCAGTTGGACTTCACGTAGAGGTAAGGTGTTGTGATCTCAGAACAGATTGATCTTCTGGTGAGAAGATGTTGAGCTTGCATAGGAGGGGTGTGCATCCAGTTGTTGAAGCCGATGATGGTGTTCGGTGTGCTCTACTCAGACTTGGTTGGACCGTCAGCTGAAGACATGTAGACTAGATAGAGCTAGTCAGTTGGAGAGTCAGTGTTGGCTCATGATGAGTTCTTCGTGAGGTCGTGAAGTTACGGAGTAGGAGCCACGTTTGGTGATCGACATGTATGGAAGTTCTCCTAAGGTGAAGTGTAGGGAAGGCATGTGTGGTGCATTCCAGTGGATAACTGAGTTACAGATTCTAAGTCGAGATCGTGTGTCGATTTCGCCGAGATCGTGTGTCGATTTTGTCAGGAGCGCACAAGCCGAGATCGTGTGTCGATTTCACCAGGTGATAGATTGGAGTTCGTTGGAGATCGGCTCAGATTTAGAAAATCTTCACCGAGATGGAGAATTATGGGAGAGAGGAGATAGAGGAGATGGAAGAAGGTAGCACAGAGATCTGACGATAAAGGAGCGAGAAACGGTGCATGGAGCAGGCCAGAAGTGCTCCCGATCGACCGCCCGGTCGACCGGTGGAGGAGGCCGGTCGACTGCCCGATCGACCGGCGTGCACGAGCGTGCACAGGAAGGAGCGGTCGACCGGCCCGGTCGACCGACTGACAAGGGCTCGCTCTCGGTTGGCGCGGTCGACAGGGTCAGTCGACCGTGGCATGGGTCGGTCGACCGGCAGGCGCGTTTGACTTTCCTTTTAGGATTCGAATTCCTTTTCTGGATGGGATTGAATCCAACCTGGGTTTCCATAAATTCAGGGACTCTGTGGCTATAAATAGAGGCTAGAGGTCTCATGTATAGTATCCCTAAGTATCCCACTGAAAATCTCCATTGC
Source organism: Agave tequilana (assembly GCA_038442645.1). NCBI lineage: Eukaryota > Viridiplantae > Streptophyta > Magnoliopsida > Asparagales > Asparagaceae > Agave > Agave tequilana. The sequence goes on from JAVJIF010009560.1 coordinate 71,301, forward strand.
AATTTCCTTGAAGAAGGAATAATTTATAATTGATTGTTGAATCAATAAAATCTCTCTCTTCCTTGCCCCGAGGACGTAGGCACGTTGCCGAACCTCGTTAAATTTGTGAGTTGATTGCTTTTCTCTGTTGTTTGCTATTCCTGTCGTGTTGGTTGTTTCTCCGGCTGCATCTAGTCTCCGCCAGGTGGGCGGATTCCTCAAGGGGTGGTTGTTGTGTTCCCCCGACCGCTGCGCACAACAACGACCACCTAATTGTAGGGGTAGGATTAATCAATCCCGGTGGATCATCCGCTGGCGAGTTTTCACCAACATAGTTATTTTTCTTTTGCTTTCTAGTGTATAATTGTTTACTACACGTTTTTCCTAACCCTTCTTTAATTGCTTTCTTTTTTGCGAGGTATTACAAGAAGAATTCACTTTTTTGTAGAGGCGAGAGCGTCTTCAAGGAAGGAAAATGGCCACAAATCTCCATATTTCCCCGATTCGTTGAAAGACGGACTGGGTGGCGATCACGATTATCAATTATTCATCATCAACTCCATCACCGTCAAAACCAGCAGATAGTCAAACCGAGACTAGGCTCAATATCCCCCAACACGGATACCAACAAAGAGGAGGGTGGTCTCGGGCAGAAAAGGTTGGCAACCTTTTCATGAAGCTCTCATGGGCAAGCAACTAAGTAGATTCTATGATAAGCCTATGGAGTAATCAGACACCAGAACAAGCATGCCAACGATGTGTGGGCTGAGTCTCAGAAGCGAGGGACATCTTACGCTTGGCGGGCGGTGGTGCTTCGATTCGCGTACTTGAAGACCCGTGGATGTTGCACTCCCCGCTGCATTCTAACATCATTTGTGATTGATAACACAACTGAAGTTAGTGATGTTGGAATTGAAGAATATAAATGAGAATCTTCGAGATGAATTATGGCGAGATCCGTTGATTGAATCAACTGGATGATGGTTGGAGTGTGTTCTCCTTCCATTGAGGATGAACGTGGTATATTCACATGTTCAATTCCGACTTTGAATGAATGAGATATTCAAGTCCAAAGTTTGCCTAATTCAAAGCCAAAATGGGACTAAAGGTAGCTAAAAACATTTAGTCCCACATTGGCCATGGGATGGAAGCTCATGGTGTATAAATAAAGAAAATTGAGAACAAAGGGCGTGCCCTTTGGGTACTTGGAGTTTTCGCGCGCGAAAAGGAGGGTACTATGCACGTGTATACGTGCGCCAACAGTTGCGTACCTGTTGGACTGCCAACAGTCGCGAACCAATTAGACAGCCAACGGGTGCGAAACCAGTTGGACTGCTAAAGGTTGCGAACCAGTTGGCCGACCAAAGGTTGCAATGGTTGGGTCGAAAGGTTGCACCCTTTCGTTTGGATTCGAACCTGTTGGCCCCTCCTAGAATGCTATATAAAGCACTCCAGTTCTCAATTGTAAAACACACCAATTACAATACCAACAACAAATCTTCTTTCTCTCTCTCTCAGTTCTGAACACTTCAATTGTTTCTGCGTTCTGAACTGGGAAGTAGAGTTCTGAAGTAACTTCCAAAAGGGAAGTGGGAAATCCGTAACTCGGTTTCCGAAGCAACTTCCAACGGAGATTCTGCAAAAGTCTTTCTGAAAGAGGGCTTAGAAAATTCAACAGATTCTATTATAGAATTGTTGTCTGAATCTAAGACTTCTGAAGAAATAATATTCTTCAACCTTCCTTCGTCCTCAACAGTGGGTGCTCCTCCAGAGAGTAAGGCAAATATTCGTTTGAAATTTGTCCTTGTACCGCTGTTTCAACGATCCTGTGAAGGTACTGGTTGACTACGGTTCGACCGTACGGTGATTTGGTAGTGCTATCCAAATACCGTGAAAGAGTGTTGTATCTTGGGAGACCAGCGTCCATTATCCCGTTAGCACCGGTGCGGGGGACGTAATTGTCTTAAGGAGATTCGCTCTAAGCGTACCTCACTCTAAATACTGTATAAGTGGATTAAGTCCTTTATACAGGGGATATACTTTACAGTATATCGTGACTGACTTAGATTCAGTCTAATTGGTGCTTAAACTAAGGAAGAAAATTGAAAGGTGGTTCTTAAATTAAGGAACGTTCTATTGAACGGAAAACCTCCCACCTGATATTTGCCGACCTGGCCAATTAGATTGTTGATATTTCAGTGATCTTGATTAGTTGTCAGATTGATTCTTGTTAAGCAGAATACGTAACAATCTTAAGACAATTACGGTTTCTTACTTCTGTTCTGCTTGAACTTGCAGAAAAAATGTCTGAGACAAATCAAGATAGTACAAGCAAGGCAACAAACATACCGCTCCAAGGTTTGATGCCTACTCCACTTCCTAACCCGAAGCCGGAGAAGCCAGGAAAGTTTGATGGCACAGAATTCAAGAGGTGGCAACAGAAGATGCTCTTCTACTTGACCACTCTTCATCTGGCCAAATTCCTGCAGGAGGATCCACCAGAACCCGGAACTGATCGGGACTCAGTCCTTGCAGTAGATGCTTGGACACAAGGTGACTTCCTTTACCGAAATTATGTTCTTAATGGACTGGATGACTCTCTTTATAATGTCTACAGTCCTATCACTACGGCAAAGAAGTTATGGGCCAGTCTTGACAAAAAGTACAAGACTGAAGATGCTGGTACCAAGAAGTTCGTCGTTGGACGATTTCTAGAGTACAAAATGGTGGATAGCAAGACTGTCATCAGTCAGGTGCAAGAGTTCCAACTTATCTTGCACGAGATAGAGGCCGAAGGTATGATTCTTCCTGAAACTTTTCAGGTTGCAACCATCGTGGAGAAACTCCCCCAGCGTGGAGAGACTTCAAGAACTACCTGAAGCACAAGCGAAAGGAACTAAAGTTGGAGGATCTCATTGTGAGGCTTCGTATAGAGGAGGACAACCGCAAGTCCGAGAAAAGGAGCAGCAAGAACTCCTACGAAGCAAAAGCAAATGTGATCGAAGACTCAAAGGGGAAAGCGTCTACTTCCAAAGGCTTGAAGCGGAAGAAGACATCCCAGGGGTACAAAGGCAAAGCCAAGACGGCAAAAGCATGCGCTTCAAAGGAACCTGCTACATCTGCAACAAAGAAGGGCATAAGGCCAATGAGTGTCGCAGCCGTCTAAAGAAGAACAAGAAGAGCCACCCACAGGCGAACATGACCAACCATGAATCACCAAGTCTTTCAGCTGTGGTGTCAGAAGTGAATCTGACAACCAATAACAAAGATTGGTGGGTAGACACGGGAGCTACCCGACACATCTGCTCGGAGAAATTATTATTCTCAGAATATCAAAGGCTAGAGCAAGATGAACAGCTATTCATGGGTATTTCAACTTCCTCAAAGGTTGAAGGAAAGGGAAAGGTCATCCTGAAGTGGACATCGGGGAAAGAGCTTACTCTTAACGATGTCCTTCATGTTCCAGACATCCGCAAGAATTTGATCTCCGGATCAATACTTAGTAAGAAAGGATTTAGAATTGTATTTGAATCTGACAAATTTGTACTTACTAAGGGAGGGATGTATGTGGGAAAGGGCTATCTTGTTGATGGACTTTTTAAAGCCAATGTTGCAGTGGTTGATAAAAAGTCCGTGTATTTGTAACCAAAGCTAATAAATAAAGGAAAATCTTCTGTTTATTTGCTTGAGTCTCCTAATTTGTGGCATGCTAGATTAGGGCATGTAAATTACAAGTCTTTGAAAAACTTGTCTAATCTGGATATATTCCTAAACTCAACTTGGAAGAAATTCGCAAGTGTGAGATTTGTGTTGAGGCCAAGTTGGCTAAAAATTCATTTCACTCAATAGATCGAAATACAGAACCTTTAGGGTTAATTCATAGTGATCTATGTGACTTGAAGTTTATGCCAACTAGAGGCGGTAAAAAGTATTTCATTACTTTTATCGATGACTGTACAAGATACTGTTATGTGTATCTTTTAAACAGTAAGGATGAGGCAATAAATATGTTTATAACATATAAAGCCGAAGTTGAGAATCAACTCAACAAGAAAATCAAGATTCTAAAATCCGATAGAGGCGGAGAATATGAATCAAATAATTTTAGTGAGTTATGTGCTAGTTTGGTATAATACATCAAACTACAGCACCATACACTCCTCAGCAGAATGGAATTACTGAACGGAAGAACAGAACTTTGAAGGAGATGGTTAATTCCATGCTCGTAAGTTCTGGAGCTCTGCAGAAATTATGGGGGGAAGCTCTATTAACTGCAAATCATATTCTAAATAGAGTACCCCACAAGAAACTTGGTCTTATACCATTCGAGTTATGGCATGGAAGGACACCTTCCTACCATTACCTCAAAATGTGGGGGTGCCTTACAAAGGTGCTAGCACCATTACCTAAAAAGACTAAGTTGGGAGCAAAAACTATGGACTGTGTATTCATAGGTTATGCCTTGAATAGTAGTGCCTACAGATTTCTGGTTCATAAATCAGAAATACCAGATATTCATGTAAACATGATTATCGAATCTCGAGATGCTGTGTTTTTTGAAGACATCTTTCCGTACAAACGGGAAGCAGATAAGACTTCTGGGAAAAGAACACAAAAGATGGCGTTCAGGGACGAAAGCCCCGAGGAACCGACTGTTAATGCGGAAATTGAACCAAGAAGAAGTCAGAGATCTACAATCTCAAAATCTTTTGGTCCAGATTTCATAGCATACGCTATTGAGAGCGAGCCTCAAACATTTAAAGAGGCTATGTCAACCCCAGAAGCACAAATGTGGAAAGAAGCTATAAATAGCGAAATAGAATCCATACTAAGTAATCATACTTGGGAATTGGTAAACTTACCTCCTGGAAGTAAACCAATTGGGTGTAAGTGGATTTTCAAACGAAAATTAAAACCCGATGGATCTATCGATAAGTACAAGGCTAGATTAGTAGCCAAGGGTTATCGACAAAAAGAAGAACTTGACTACTTCGATACTTATTCACCAGTAACAAGAATAACGTCCATACGGATGTTGATTGCGATTGTAGTATTGCACAACTTAGATATCCATCAAATGGATGTCAAGACTGCATTCTTAAATGGTGAATTAAGTGAAGAGATATATATGGAGCAACCTGAAGGATTTAAATTCAAGGGCCAAGAACACAAGGTGTGTAAATTGGTAAAATCCTTATACGGTTTAAAGCAAGCTCCAAAACAATGGCATGAGAAATTTGATGGTGTCATGATCAAAGATGGATTCACTATCAATGAATGCGATAAGTGTGTTTACACGAAAACAGTTGGAAACGCATGTATCATTGTTTGTCTTTATGTAGACGACATGTTGATACTTGGGACTAATATTGAGATTATTAAGTCCACTAAACGAATGTTATCTAACAGTTTTGATATGAAGGATCTAGGGGTTGCTGATGTAATTTTAGGAATTAAAATTACTAGAACACCAGATGGAATCAGTCTATCTCAATCTCACTACGTGGATAAGATGATAGAAAGATTCAAGGATCATGGGATAAAGGAGAATACAAATCCTTTTCTCCCACACGTCCACCTTCATAAGAATACAGGAACTGGGATACGCCAGTTGGAGTATTCGCAGGTTATCGGAAGTCTAATGTATTTGATGAATTGCACTAGACCCGATATTGCTTACGCTGTAAGCAAGTTAAGTAGATACACTAGCAATCCTAGTGATCTACACTGGACCGCTCTACTACGAGTATTGGGTTACGTATCACATACCAAGGAATATGCCTTGAGATATGGAAAGTATCCTCCTGTACTGGAAGGATACAGTGATGCTAATTGGATTGCAGATTCTGAGGAATCAAAATCAACTAGCGGATACGTATTTACTCTAGCAGGAGCAGCGGTATCATGGAAATCTTCTAAGCAAACATGTATTGCCCGTTCCACTATGGAATCGGAATTCATAGCCTTAGATAAGGCTGGAGAAGAAGCAGAACGGCTTCGACAATTCTTAGAAGATATACCATTGTGGCAAAAGCCAGTGCCCGCTATATGTATACACTGCGATAATCAAGCAGCTATATCTAGGGCACAAAATGTTATATACAACGGTAAGTCTAGACATATTCGTCATAGACATAATACCGTGAAGCAGTTGCTCTCAAATGGAATTATCTCTATTGACTTTGTATCGTCAAAGGATAATTTAGCGGATCCGCTTACTAAAGGTTTAAGTGGAGAGCGTATAAACTGCGCATCGAGGGGAATGGGTTTAATAGCCTAACCTTACCGAGTCAGCTTAATGGAAACCTCACTTAGCGACTGGAGATCCCACGGACTAAGTTCAAGAGGAAAAACTGGTTATGATTGACTCAGCAAGTAAGCACTTGGGAGTTTGACTCCAATCCATTCCTAAGGTGCACATAAGTGCTTTTCTACAAGTGGATTAAGGATAAGCTTAACGCTTTTAATGATGCCTATATCTTGTTACTAAACAAGTGGAGTAGAGTAGACTACTCTTAATAGGTCCATCACCTATGTGAGTATAGAGTTGGGTCGGCTCTTTGGGAATTTCTATGGAGGCTGTTATTCCCTAAAGATACTCTCTGAAACCAAGAATGTCCAGGGCCAAAACGGACACAACCGAGAACCAAAGTTGATTTGGAAAGTCACTGTGTGAAGCTTGTTGACTTGGCTTACACTAACGGCTAACAGTTCAAGACCTAGTTCACTGATTAGCCAGTAAGTCCGATAAAGCTTTCGCTATGGAAGGTTCAAGACCTAGTTCACCTATCCTTATGCAGTGTCTTTTCTCAAGTACCTTTCACAATAGAGTCAGTCTCTTTGTGTGTCATTCCTTGAATCTCTCATTCATTGTGGGGGATTGTTGGAATTGAAGAATATAAATGAGAATCTTCGAGATGAATTATGGCGAGATCCGTTGATTGAATCAACTGGATGATGGTTGGAGTGTGTTCTCCTTCCATTGAGGATGAACGTGGTATATTCACATGTTCAATTCCGACTTTGAATGAATGAATGAATGAGATATTCAAGTCCAAAGTTTGCCTAATTCAAAGCCAAAATGGGACTAAAGGTAGCTAAAAACATTTAGTCCCACATTGGCCATGAGATGGAAGCTCATGGTGTATAAATAAAGAAAATTGAGAACAAAGGGCGTGCCCTTTGGGTACTTGGAGTTTTCGCGCGCGAAAAGGAGGGTACTATGCACGTGTATACGTGCGCCAACATTTGCATACCTGTTGGACTGCCAACAGTCGCGAACCAATTAGACAGCCAACGGGTGCGAACCAGTTGGACTGCTAAAGGTTGCGAACCAGTTGGCCGACCAAAGGTTGCAATGGTTGGGTCCAAAGGTTGCACCCTTTCGTTTGGATTCGAACCTGTTGGCCCCTCCTAGAATGCTATATAAAGCACTCCAGTTCTCAATTGTAAAACACACCAATTACAACACCAACAACAAATCTTCTTTCTCTCTCTCTCTCAGTTCTGAACACTTCAATTGTTTCTGCGTTCTGAACTGGGAAGTAGAGTTCTGAAGTAACTTCCAAAAGGGAAGTGGGAAATCCGTAACTCGGTTTCCGAAGCAACTTCCAACGGAGATTCTGCAAAAGTCTTTCTGAAAGAGGGCTTAGAAAATTCAACAGATTCTATTATAGAATTGTTGTCTGAATCTAAGACTTCTGAAGAAATAATATTCTTCAACCTTCCTTCGTCCTCAACAGTGGGTGCTCCTCCAGAGAGTAAGGCAAATATTCGTTTGAAATTTGTCCTTGTACCGCTGTTTCAACGATCCTGTGAAGGTACTGGTTGACTACGGTTCGACCGTACGGTGATTTGGTAGTGCTATCCAAATACCGTGAAAGAGTGTTGTATCTTGGGAGACCAGCGTCCATTATCCCGTTAGCACCGGTGCGGGGGACGTAATTGTCTTAAGGAGATTCGCTCTAAGCGTACCTCACTCTAAATACTGTATAAGTGGATTAAGTCCTTTATACAGGGGATATACTTTACAGTATATCGTGACTGACTTAGATTCAGTCTAATTGGTGCTTAAACTAAGGAAGGAAATTGAAAGGTGGTTCTTAAATTAAGGAACGTTTTATTGAACGGAAAACCTCCCACCTGATATTTGCCGACCTGGCCAATTAGATTGTTGATATTTCAGTGATCTTGATTAGTTGTCAGATTGATTCTTGTTAAGCAGAATACGCAACAAGTGAAGCTTGTGTTTCTTGGTGATCCTTTAGATCTCTACTAGGTGAGCTAGTGCCATAAGCTGATCTTGGATGGCGATGCCACTGTGAGCAAGTGTATCACATGGAGTTGGATTTGGAAGCTGCCTTGTTGTATTCCTAAAAAGGGTCCTTTTGCAGAGTTGCAGCGTGGAAAACACTGTAACCTGCCCACGGTGTAGAGCAGCAGCTGAGAGTTTTGAGCATCTCGGCTTCACCTGCGATGCCTCGAGGCAGGTCTGTGGGGGTGATTCAAGCACTTAGAGAAGCCAAATGGATGCAGCGAAACTCTCCTGCGGTTGTAGTGTTCGCATGTGTTTCGTGAAGGCAATCGCTGCCTTGACTGGGTTACAAAAAGAGTTCGTGCGTCAGGTCATGGAGTGGAGTTCACGGAGTCCTAATTTCCCCGTAGAGCTGCAGCAGATTGCTGAAAAAGGACGCGAGAGGTGTGCGGACAGAGAGACTGTAAGTGCTAGTTTGAGCCTTCCATTAGTAAAAAAAAAATTCATCAAATGAAACATAAGGTGAGCTGGTGAGCCTACACAAACTCTCTGTAACTCAATCCAGCGAAATCTGTCAAATAATGAAAGAGAATGAACCAATTTCTAAGGAGGTCTTGAAAAATTCTCATTATCGCAAAGGGCATCAAGATAAATGACATAACTGAAGTCTTTGATTGACTCTATTCCAGTGCTTAAAAGACAGAAGACTTGTGAGAATAAAAAGTTCTTTTTCTACCTGTCAATATCTGAATTTGGTTCATGTGCGTGAGCCACATACACATACTATAAAATGATCAATTTTTTGTTAACACGTCGATAAGATGTCAGGTTTCAGGGATACAAAACTTTAAAGTCTTTAAACCTCTTATAACATTATATGAGGACCAATCTCACATGTCAACGTAGAATTGATCCTCTTATAATATGTGTATGTGGCTCACACACATAAACCGAACCCCCTCTATCTTACCCGTTTTCATACTAAAGGGACTAAACATGTAAGCCCCCATGCATTGCATCAACAAGATCAATCGAGGTGACATGGTCTGCCGGTGCATTTCTTGAGTGTGGAAAGACGTAAGATAGGAGTCATAAGAAAAGTATTATGCGAAATGTGGTCCCCATTTCCTAATAATCTTTACTCATCTTTATGATTCATTGTACTTCCCATGCTATGTGGTCCCTAACCGTGAGCATCGGTCAATTCTGTTTGTTTTTTTCCTTCTAATTTTGACAAGACCGAACCGAACATGATATAGAACCGAACCAGACCGACTAGGTTCTATTCGGTCGGTTGACCTCTTTAAATAACCATCATAATTATAGGTTATCACCTTTAACCCTAAAAATTTCATATAAATCTAAGATTTCAATCTGTGTTCATGTCATGTGGCTTTGTGTGTGTCATATATAAAATCAAGAGTAAGAAGGTATTTACAGTGTGCAATTAAGGATGCAAAATTCTTAAAATTCATGAAATGTGGATGTAGAGCATGTTTCTTTTGGTTGCAATTGCTAGTTCAGATTGATTTTTTTGGTCTTCTTAATTTGAGAACTGTTTTTTTGCATATATTAACCTCTTAGAGATTTCATAAATCTAAATATAGATTTTTTTTTTTTTTTTAGCTATGGTTAGAGAGATTCATGATATTAGAACAGCTAATGTAGAGAACAAACTGGGCTAATGATTAGAGCAAGTAGAAACAAATATCTTACACTTCTGCCGAGAACATTAGTTGTCTCTTAAAGCATTTAGAGATAATAATCTCACACTTTTGCTTTTTACATGTACAGTGTGCTGAAATAGAGACATAATACTTTATTTCTCTTCTATCATAATAAAATAAAGACAATGATCTCACAGTATTAGTGATAATAATTCGATCGATTCGGTCGGCTTCAATTTTCGGAACACAAATTGAAAACCGACCGAATTGCAACGGTCCGGGTCTGGTTCGATTTTCAGATATTACCAAAACTCTTTTCACCCCGAGTCCCAGTCACTCATTTAAGAGTCCCTTTATGAGTGTGCAGATGTTGCCACTTTTAAGAAGGAGCTGACAACTTGTCAAAGTCCAGCAGCATGCACAAAGCCAGCCCTGACAAGTGAGCATTAAAAGTTGGCTCAAGTCCAAAATCTCTGAACCAACTTTCTTAACCTCTAGTGCTTCAAAAACAAACAAAATTCTCTGTCAAACTCGTTTCTCTTGCTTCCATTCCTCCTGTACTCTCTTTTTCACCCTTCTCTCAGAAAATGATCTCGATCAAGCCCATGCCGGCCTTCCCCTCTTCGAAGCCTGCATTATCTTCGAAAGGCAAGTCATTTCCTAAATGCTGACTTCTTTTGTTTGTTTATTTTTCTTTTGAGCATGGCATGGGTCCCCTTTTTCCCCTCTTTTTTGTGATAGTTTCTGTTGTTTTATTATACAGATCGGACAGGGTTGAGAGAGTGTATGTATGGGGTACATGGGACAGGTCTGTAATAGATTTCTTTTTTCTTTTTATTATCTGGTATTTTTTTTTGTTTCTTGGCTATACTATTCTATTTAATTTATTTGTGTATGTTGTTGTTGTTTTATTTATTTATTACCTTCTTGTTTTCCCAATATAAAAATTGTAGAGGGCAAGAAAGGAGTAACAACCGTAGCAGGCCAACGAGAAAGCCAACAGAGTAATCTTAGATCCAGGTATGAGGCATCATTCTCTTGTTACCAATCATGGCTTGATAATTTGAAATATGATTAAATTGTATACTAAAAGTTGCTCAATATTTCTTTGACAAGATTTGTCCCCTGCAAGTAGCTTGTCCGTGGCCTTGTGTTCGTTAAGAGTACCGCTTACTCACATGTCACCGATTTGATTCGAGCATTGCCAGCGGACATATTTATATATATTTATTTTCGACTACTGTGGTCACTGGTTAGGCCCTGAGTTTGTTCCTCACTGATCGTCATTTCAAATACCGGGGTGTGGTGGTTTTCTAGCAAAAAAAATTTTTTTAACAAGAATTGATATCCTCATCAAAAATATTGTTACCCATTTAAACAACGAAAAATTCCGAGCTCCATTATTCCATAAGCAAGGCTTATAACTGCCTCTTTCAAGGAATAGAAGAACAAAGGAAACTAAAATAATGACTTATTTGGTTGCTGTAAGTGTGGCCGTAAGTCGTATGTCATAAGTAATAAACTATTTTACAGTTGTAAGTGAGTTTTACACGAGTAATTTTTACGGTAATTGGTTGGTAATATGAAATTTTAAGTGAGAAAGTATACTGTGTTTTACAGTATTTGGTTGATAATGTGTAAGTCGTAAGTGAAAAAGTTGATCACAAAACTAACTCTTTGGTGATTTAAACATGTTAAATAATAAAAACAGTAAAAAATAAAAATGTAGATATTAAATATATTAAATATTTAAAATAAATAATAAAAACAGTAAAAAGTAAATATTAAAATTACTAGAATATTAGTAAAAAATAATAATAAATTAGATTACTTAAATATTAGTACCAACTTAATATTAATTATTAAAAATATTAAATATTGCAATCAAATATTAAATATTATTAAATTCAATAATTAAAAATATTAGATTTCAAAATTAAAAAAATTAATTTAATAATAAAAGATTATTAATTTTATATTAAATATTACTAATCTAGTAATAAAAAAGATTCTAATAATAAAAATTATTAGAATAATTAATAAAAATTTAATCTATTCTCCTAATTTAAAAGGATTAATCTAATAAAAATATTGATCTAATTACAATTAACTGTCTACAATATAGATTTGCATGACCACAAAATTAACTGTTTGTACTGCAAGTGAGCTGTAAGTGAGGTTTGCATGACCACAAATTTAACTATTTATGCTGCAAGTGAGCTTTAAATGAAATCTATATAACCATAAAATTAATTGTTTAGAGTCTTTAGACGGCAAGTGCATTTTATGATTTACGGTCTCAAACAAAAACCGTTAGTGATTTTGCTGCAATTGTATTTACCACTTATGGAAAATTACGGGAAACAAGCGCGTCTCAAATATTGATTAGGCTTTGGATCTACATTCTATGGTATAATTTATTTTCTACATGCCAAGTACAGTTCCATTGTCTTCATTGATGAAATGTGAAGAAATTTGAAAATGTTATGGGAAATGAAAGGTTCCATGTTTAAGATCGGGCACAGTCTTTGTTCAAGAGAGAAAAAAGAGATAAAAATGCTATAGAGTGAGTAAGGAACAAAAAGTAGTCGTACTCAAATGACTGGTTTGCAGACCAAATACAATTTAAAATATGATTAAATAGTATACTAAAAGTTGCTCAATATTTCTTTGACAAGATTTGTTCACCCCAAGTAGCTTGTCAGTGTCCTTCGGTTCGTTAAGAGTATTGTTCACCCACAGGACACCGATTCGAGCCTGTCAGCAGACATTTATAACTGTGATTACTGGTCTGGCCCTATTTGCTTCACAGCAATCGCCAGTTTGAATCCCTATGCGTGGTGGTTTTCTAGAAAAAATTTCTTTGATTTGATATCCTCATCGAAAAATATTGTTACCCATTTAAACAATAAAAATTTCCAAGTTCTATTATTATATAAGCAAGGCTTACAACTAACCTCTCTCAAGGAGGAGGAGAACAAAGGAAACTAAAATAAGGACCTGTTTAGCTATTGTAAGTGGTCATAAGTCGTATGTCGTAAGTGGTAAACTCTTTTACAGTTGTAAGTGAGTTTTACGCAAGTAGGTTTTACGGCGTTTGGTTGTAATGTGAAATTGTAAGCGGGAAAGTATATTGTGTTTTATGGTGTTTGGTTGATAATGTGTAAGTCGTAAGTGGAAAGTTGATTAGAAAACTAATTGTTTGGTGATTTAAACATATTAAATATTAATAATAGTAAAATAAAAAATGTAAATATTAAAAATATTAAATATTGGAAATAAATAATAAAAATAGTAAATAGTAAATAGTAAAAATACAGAATATTAATAATAAAAAATAATAAAAATATTAGATTACTTAAATATTAATTATTAAAAATATTACATATTGCAATCTAATATTAAATATTATTAAATTCAATAAATAAAATATTAAATTCCAAAATTAAAAATAATTTAATAATGAAACATTATTAATTTTATATTACATATTACTAATCTAGTAATAATAAGATTCTAATAATAAAAATTATTAGATTATTAGAATAATTAATAAAAACTTTAGTTTAATAATTAAATTTAATCTAATAATTAATAAAGAATTTCTCATAATTTAAAAAAATTAATCTGATGATAAAAAATATTAATCTAATTACAATTAACTGTTTGCAATACAAATTTGCATGATCATAAAATTAACTGTTTGCGTTTCAAGTGTGTTGAGATTTGCATGACCATCAAATTAACTGTTTGTGTAGTAGTGGGGTGCAAATGCATTTGATGACTTACAGTTCCAAACAAATATCGTAAGTGATTTTACTGCAATTACATTTTACCACTTACGAGCCAATTACAGAAAACAAACACGCCCTAAACTTTGAATTTTTCTCCTGCATAATATTTGAATACAATGGTAGTTTAGACTTTCCTCAAGCTTGGGCACTGCATGAGTTCCTTCTTTATGTTTGATCTTTTTTAACGACCATCTTGTATGTTACAAATAACCATCATTATTTTTTTTTACTAAATCAAATCATGTACTTTTTGTCTATACCTACTACTAGACGCTCCTTTAACTATAATCTTGCCATATGTCAGTTACATATTCTTTGATCTCTAGATGATTCAGCAAAGGAGAAGGGGAAAAATTCATAGTTCTAACTCAAAACTTTAGAAGATGATTAAGAATTATCTTTCCTATTTTTTTTGTTCCACTATAAGATCTTTATTTTTCTTTTGGGCATATTTTTCAAAAAACCCTCCTTTTCAAAATAATTAAAAAAAACCTCCCCAAAAAATATTTTCAGAAATCGACCTCTGACATGCGACGTCGGCGACGAGACGGTTCGCCCCGCCAGCGTGGCGCCCGTGCGGCGTTAGACTATTTTTCGGTTCGCTCGGGGTTGCCAACTCTGGGCGTACCAATTTTTTTGCCTGTGTTCGCTTGGCAATAGTGATATATATTTTTATTTGAAATTTTGGCTCGGGGTTGCCAACTCCAGCTGGGCCAAATTTTAATTTTTTTTTTTAAAATTTCGCTCGGCGGGGTTGCCAACTCCGGGCGGGTCAAATTTTAAATTTTTTTTAAAAATTTCGCTCCGCTGGGGTTGCCAACACCGGGCGGGCCAAATTTTAAATTTTTTTTTAAAAATTTCACTCGGCCGGGGTTGCCAACCCCAACCGAGTGTTTATTTTTTTATTTTCTCTTCCTCTACTCCCTCTAACACGCCCATCGGGCACGGCGGCACGATGCGACCACCGCTGATGAGGCTAGCAGCGGCGACGAGCAGCGCAGTTGCTGCTGTCGCGGGGCTGCTGCCTACGACAATGAGGAGGGCGGCAGCGACAAACTGCTCGCCGTTTCTGCCGCCCTTCTCACTGTCACAGGCCGGCAGCAGCCTAGTTGTTGATGGACTGCTCATCGCCAGCATGGTTGTGCAGCTGTACCCAGTGGGCGCGTTAGATGAGGAGAGAGGAGAGAGGGAGAAAGGAGAGAAAATAAAAAAATAGACACTCAACCGGGGTTGGCAACCCCAGGCGAGTCAAATTTGAAAACCCCGACCAAGCGAAATTTAAAAAAATCAAATTTGACTTGCCCGGGGTTGGTAACCCCGGCCGAGCCAAAATTTTAAATAAATATATATATCCCTCGGTCGGGGTTGACGACCTCGGCCGAGTGAATACAGGGAAAAAATTGGTTCGCCCAGGGTTGGCAACCCCGAACGAACCAAAAACTGTTGAGCGACGCGTTGGTGGTTCGATCTAACGTGTCGTGGCAGAGGTCGATTTCTGGAAATACTTTATGGGGTGGTCGATTTTTGAAATTATTTTAAAATGAGGTTTTTTTTTGGGCAAAAAACGCTATTTTCTTTTAGGTTTAAAGTGGAGAATCTTTTTTTCTTCTTTTCTCGAGAGAAGTGTATGGAATAAGTATCACTTAGTCAAAATTCATTTCATAAAGTAGTCTAATGAGAACCACCAACGTCAACACAAAAATTACATCTCTCCATGGCAAGCATACACTTCATAAAAGAAAAATCTCAAAAAAAAATCAAAATAAGCTTCAAGTTGTCGAAGAGCACTCCCTATCTCAGCAACTTAGCTTTATTAGGATTTTACCTTATTTTTCAAGAGGAGATGATTGTCCAAGAAATCCAATTGAGTTAGAGAAGATAACAGCTTGTAGTAGAAGAAGCAAATCAAGGTGAAACAGTTTTCTTTTCAGGCGATTGCAATTTTTTTGCAGGAGTACGAATAGGATTCAATTCCTATTCAATGAAGATTTGTTTCTAAAAATTAAAAGGTGAAAAACACCTAGAAGGGGGTGAATAGGTGTACTTGCTAATCTAGAAACTAAATGCGCTAAATGCGTAAGTTAATGCAAATTTTGCAACACACTTAATACAACACACAAGTGTAGCCGAATTCCCCGTGAAGGGCTCTGGACTAACTCCTCTTGATTCCCCTTGAATGGGTTGAGGTGCTATGTGAAGCTCTTGTGGTTAAGTATAAGTGAGGCACACACACAAGCAAACCAAGCATATAAGGATGAACAATATAAAAGATGCAAGGCAACACAAGCAATATATGATATGAATGAAGTATGATGCTTTGCACAAATAAAAGAGAGAGTTGAGAGACAATGGATCAAACGCAAAGGCAAAGATATGTTTCGAGGTTCGAGCACCTAGCTCTACATCCCCGCCTTCACCGAGAAGGATTTCTAATCCACTATCTCCCACCGAGGGAACCTCCACCGAGGAGGATTTGTTACAACAAAGGGAGTACCGAACTCCTCTCTCAAACACCGCCTCACAACCGAGGGGTAGGCCCGTAGCCAATACAACAACCGATCCACCTCACACTTGAGGGATACAAACCAACAACCAACTCAACCTCTACCAAGAGGGAGCAAACCAATCACCCGATCAACCTCTACCAAAGAGGGATACAACAAGAGAAAGGGTGTTTACAACAAGTGGTTTCTTTCAACCACAAACAATCTCTCTTCTTTCCACAAAACAAGATCCTACTAGAATAGGATATATGATATAGCTCAAGTGTGGAAAACTAGGTATTTGGAAAACAAAAACTCAAAGAAATAATCTTGGGAAAACTCTTGAAGATAATGGAAATGAAGAACAAACACAAATCTCCCAAAATACTCTTTTCTTTGATTTTTCTAAAAACCTAAAACAAATAAGATTGGAAGTTTAAAGCCCAAAAACACTTTTGAAAACTTTTTTTATACTCTGGGGAAACTGAACTTTTTCACTTGTAAAACCTTAGCCAAAATCTCAAAGAATTGGGGTTTATATAGGCCAAAACAGAAACTAACCGTTAGGCTGATCTGGCAGCCTGACAGGTTACCGGTCGGCCGGCCCGGCCGACCGCCAACGGTCTGAAATATGACCGTTGGGTAAACCCGGTCGACCGCCCGGTCGACCTAAACAAACAGAGAGCACTGCTCTCAGGTCCGGTCGGCCGCCCGGCCGATCGTCCCTGTGTCTCCCAAACGTGCACAGGCTTGTGCACGTCGGTCGACCGCACAAGTCGACCGGCCTATGGTTCGGTCGACCCTGTTGGCCCAAAGGCCATTATCCCGGTTATTTTGATGATAGCAAAACATATTTAGTTATGTATTTAATAATCTTGTTTTAGTAGTATTTCAGGTTCAAGAAACAGATTGTGACGACTCCGCTAAAAGACTCACAAATTTGGAGTTCGCCCAACATTTGCATTCCCAAGCTAAAGCACATAGGAAGCTTCGGAATTTGCGTTGAAGAAAAGTTCAAGAAGAAGATCAAGACTTGCTAAAGAATCCAAGATTTGTATTTTGTCTATTTTGTTTTAGAATTTTTGTCAAAACTAAATAGTAGAAGTAGAGATATGGGATATCACACACACACATTTTCTAGAGTGATTTTTGGCTTCAAAAATACTTTCTATTTTTGTTTCCAAACTTATTTTTAGATGAACTTACTTATTTTGGAAATACGATTTTAGAAAGACTAGTTTTTGGAAAAACATTTCATGGAAAATCAAGTTTTTATCAAAAGAATTTTTACCAAGTATTTTACCTTGCTAGTAGTATGACACATGCTCATACTCTATGATTTTTCAAGACCAAAACATTTTATCCAAGACCCAAAACCAAATCCAAAATTGTCCAGGTCCTGTAAATTCTGATTTTTCAGAAACTCACAGTGACCGGTCGACCGGCAGTCGACCGGGACTCGACCGACATGCACAACTGTGCATGTGCGTATCAGTCGACCGGGAGTCGACCGATACTCGACCGGCCCAAACCCTTTGCTCTCTGGAAATTGCCAGTCGACCGACCCGGTCGACCGTGAGCCCCAACGGTCGGATTTTCGACCGTTGGCGGTCGACCGACCCGGTCGACCGTAGTCTGTCAAAAGTTCTGACAGACTCAACAGCTATATTTTCTGACTCTTTGACTTTAGGGATTTGTCTCCAACGAATCTCTTGAGCAGTTTTTGACCCCTATAAATAGGTGGTCACTTCATATGAAATGACTAATGATTTTAGAGCTATCAAGTGCAATTTTACAAGAGTTGTGAAAGATTTCAAAGTTCTTTTAGAAAAGATTTTTCTCTCCAAAGCCTAAATTTCATACACCTTACTTGGAGCCTATTCCTCTACTTCTCTCTAGTTTTGCACTACACAATCCCATACTCTAAGTCTACTATTTGGTTCTAGGATTGTGCTTAGTGAGCTCTTTTGTAAAGTGGTCAAGTGTGATCACTTCCATTGTAATTGAGTGAAGTTGTAGAGGCATCGGCCTCAAGGCGAGCTAGTGTGCTCAAGGTGGTGTAGTGGCATCACGGGAGACGGACAAGTGTTGTCCTTGTATTGTTGATCCGGTGGGATCCTCAATAGTGGAAATCCTTCAAGTGTGAAGGCGGGGACGTAGAGCGTGGCTCGAACCTCGGAAACATATCGGCGTGTTTGCGTTTGCTCAAATTCTTCTAACTCTATCTCTTAATTACTTGCACCTTTACCTTGTTTAATTCTTGCAAGTATTTGTATTGTGTTAATTGTTAGAGTTAAATTTTAAATTCCGCATAATTGCCATTATCATATAGCCATCACCTATTCACCCCCCCTCTAGGTGATTTCAATTGGTATCAGAGCCTAACCCTAAATTTGGTTTAACCACCTTAGGGAGATCCTTCATTTGGCTATATATTTGCTTGTTGTTGTTTGTTGCATTTTACTTGCTTGTGCATTCATGGCATCCATGGACTTTTCTAGCATTAAATCCCCTCCCAAATTTGATGGCTTGAACTTTCCTATTTGGAAAGTCAAGATGAACTTGTTTTTGAAATCCTTAGGTGTTAGGGTAGCTAGGGCCATTACCAAAGACTTCATTGAACCAACTAGTGATGAGAGCACATGGTCCGAGGATACTTCCAAAGACTATGAAGCAAATGCTAGGGCACAATATGCATTAACACAAGCACTTAATGAAGATGACCTTGCACGCATCATTAATTGTAAATCGGCATATGAAGTTTGGAACATGCTTATTGTGACTCATGAGGGAACGTCACAAGTCAAGAGAGCAAAAGTTGACTTGTTACGTTCTCAATATGAGAATTTTTACATGATTGATAATGAGAGCATTGATGACATGCTCACTCGCTTTACAAAATAACTAATGCTCTTTCTTCCTTAGGCGACAAGATTGACAACGATCAAAAGATAAGGAAGGTGATTCGAGCTCTTCCCAAAGCTTGGGAAGTCAAGGCGACAACCCTCAAAGAGCTTAATGACAAAGAGGAGATGGACTTCTCCGGCTTCATCGGCAATCTCAAAACACATGAGATGGAGATGAAGGTTCGAGAAGAAAGGGAGGCTCCAAAGAAGAAATCAATAGCCTTCAAAGCCGCTCCAACCATTCAAGACGAGGATGATTCATCGGATGAGTGCGATGAAGACTTCGCCATGCTTATCCGGAAAGTGGGTAAGATGTTTTACAAAAGGGAAGACAAAGCAATTTCCGGCGAGGGAAACCTCAAGGGAGATTTGAGAGAAAAGAGAGGAGCCCGGTCCTTGCTTCCATTGCAAGAAGATCGGTCACCTCATTGCCGATTGCCCCGCTCTCCAAGCGACCACATCCAAGAACGGGCAAAGAAAGAAGAAAGCAATGGTGGCTACTTGGGATGACACGGAGTCCGAATCCGAAGAGGAAGTCGACGCCGCGAACATGTGCTTCATGGCACAAGGTGAGGACACTTCTAAGGTAACCCTTGAAACTACTTTAGAAGATGATGATTTAACAATGGATGAGCTTGCACATTTTTTTGAAGAATTGCAAAATAGGTATGAGATTTCCCAATCTCAAAATAAGAAATTAAAAAGAGAATGAAGCTTTAAAATATAAAGTTGAAATAGTTGTTAAAGAAAAGGATGTTTTATCTAGCTCTTTTGGAAAATTGAAAAATGATTTTGATAAATATAAACTTGCAAATAAGGGTAAAACCACCATAGTTTCAATTGATAAAAATGATTTTGTTGAGATCCAAAAACGTGTTGAAGCTTTGGACTCAAATTTAAAAAGTTATGCTTTTGATTTGAAAAAGATAGCATCTAAATTTCCTAAGGGAATACCCCAAGGGAAACATGCATCTCATACACATACACATGCACGGAAACATGTGCACACACATAAGCATGCATACATGTATAGTAGTGGTAGAATTTATGTTTGCACTCATTGTGGCCGCAAAGGCCATTTAGAAAAATTTTGTTATGCTAAAAATAATGTTAATAATAAATATGTTTGGGTTCGCCCCGGTACTAACCCCAAAGGACCCTCAAAGATTTGGGTACCAAAAGATCCTCCAAATGTAGGTGATACAGGTGGATCTACTTCCTCCAAGACTTAGGGGGAGACGGTGCCCGGGTGGTAGATGCAACTAAGCTCACAAGTTCAAATCTAGCTTGCATCGCTATCGTGGAGGCACCTATTTTTGGAGATTGCCCTTAAATTGGTAACATCTCCATTTTAAAATAGTTGTTGATTTTTGGTAATGTGTACATGTGTATAGAATTGATAGTTTGCTTTTGTATTCCATTGATACATGCCTATATAGAACTACTTTTCTATCATGTTGTGTACATGCCTTGCGTTAATTTTCATATCTTGTATTTTTATGCCTTATGTCATATTTGTCCACATGTCCATATTTTTGTGTATCTATATGTATATACTATTTTTCAAAAGTATAAATTAATAATCAAAATTTCTTGTTTAAACAAATACCTTAAAGATGGCAATTGCGCACCTCAACTCATTCAAGAGGAATCAAGAGGATGAAGTTCAGAACCCGTCACTGGGTATTCGGCTTCAACATCTTTAAATCTTTGTTTAAATTTGTAAAATAAAATTAAAACATTTTGTGTGAAGTTTTTGTTGATGTGATCACTAAAAGAAGATTTTTAAAACTGATTGTTATATCCCTGTATGTTATTATATACCATATTTTATTTGTTAGAATTTTTATTTAATTTTTTTTCTGGATCAGAATCTGGTAGCAGATTTTCAGACAAAGCCGGTCGACCGGCCCCTAACCCCAGTCGACCGACTCTGCCTGAGAAAAATTTTTATTTTTTTTCTGCTACCTGTCGACTGTTTTATAGGACCAGTCGACCGATCCGAGTGCGTGACTCTCTGTATCTTTTCGGTCGACCGGCCCTTAACCCCAGTCGACCGATCGTCGAATTCTGGCTTATATTTGGACTTTTTCTTCACTGTTTCTCTCACTCTCTCATTTCTCTCTCAGCGAACCGCAGGAGCTCCTCCTCTCAAAAATTCCCAACTCTCAATCCGTTCACCTGATCTCAAATTCTTTCAAAACCCATCTCAAACTCCTCATTCCTAATTCAGATCTTCAATCTCAAGCCGATCCGTCCATCAGATTTTCAGAATTTCTGGATTTTCAAGCTAGGGTTTCAGAATTTTCTCAAGGTAAAAAATTCGGATTTTACATCTGTTCTTCCTTTCTAGCTTAGATATATCACTTCTTTTGTCTTCATATTAGGTTGATTGATCATCTAGATCGTGCCTTTACCTGCAAAACCCTAAAATTTGATTTTTATCATGCCTCCTAAAAGGCATCGTTCTGAGAAGGGAAAGGGCATTGCCCAATCCTCCTCTCAAGCCCTAGGACTGATCCTTTGTTGCGTAACAATCTTGCCTCTGACCGTTACACACATCTAGCCCCTAGGAACACTATTTCGGGTAGGTATGTGGCTATCCATGACTTTGAACACCTTGATATCCCCCACATTCTCCGTGCCAACAATCTTGTGGATTTTCTCTCCATCAGGGAGAAGGTTTACACATCCTTGGTTCCCTATTTCTATGCCAATTTTGAATTTAGTGGGAACCGGATCATCTCCCGTGTGATGGGTAGGGACATAAATATTTCCCTAGGTCAGTTTGCTAGGATTCTTCATCTTTCCACTGATGGAATAGATGTCTACTCTCATGACCTACATGATTTTTCTGAATATCCGGAGGGTGAGTCTTCGCTCACCGCATCCACTCTCATTCACCGGAATGACGATCCCGATTTGCTAAGGAATGAGATTGTGAGTCAGTATTCCCTCCAATCTCAGGTCCTTGCTAAGATTATCTTTCATAATACCGTGCCTAAATCCGGTGAATTCAGTCATGCTCGAGGTCCTGTTCCCCTGATTATCTATTGCCTCCTTAAAGGCATTAGGATAAATTTCCCTCGAGTGATCGCTTCTCACATGAGTTGTGATCAGATTCGCACTGCTGGTAGGAGTCTGCCTTACGGCATGCTCATTACCCATCTGCTTAGGGCTTTAGACTTCGATCTTTCTGGTCAAGCCCCTTCAAAACCCTCATCTGATATCAATGCTGCTGCTTTGAAGATGATGGAAGCTCAGTTGCGTCGACACGCAGCTGTGCAACCACCACCTGTTCCTGCAGCTGATCCAGCTCCAGCTCCACCTCCTGTTTTTCCTGCTCCTGAGTTTCAGGGTGCTTCTGCTTCTGAGGTCCGCTCAATGATCGAGGCTCATCAGGCCTGGGTCGGAGAGCAAGTCTCTGCACTTCGTGCAGATATGGCTGATCGTGCTGCTATGGATGCTGTTTTTCGGGCGGAGGTCCGAAACGACTTGTCTTATATGGCTGAATCCATGAGATTTGTGGATGTTCAGTTTCAGTCTCTGTTCACAAAATTGGACATAGTCGTTCCTGATGGGACTCCGGGTGCTCGTCGACTCCCTGCCACTGGTCCTCCTTTCCCTCCCAGAGCTCGCGTCTCTATTCCACCACCGCGCCCCAGAGTTGATGCCTTGGATACAGAGGAGGTAGATTCCTCTTCTTCCTCAGATGATGGTGATGACCAGACGATGGCTGAGGGCTCTGATGATGACGAGGAGGAGGATGACGAGGCCACTGAGTGATGCTGCTGTTGATGCTGATGAGTGACCTCCCCTTTATTGATGATGTCAAAAAGGGGAGAGATATTTGGAGAGAGAGATATTTTGTTATGACTCTTTGTTATTATTTTTGTTATGTACTTGACTTATTTTGTTGGACACCTTTTATTTTTGTGGACATGTATCTTTTGTGGTATGTATTTATGTCATGTTGAGACTCATGTCATGTTGAGACTCATTTCCTTTTATCTATGATATGACATGAGTAGTTGATATTTTCTGTGGAATGGATATATGATGTTTATGATTTATCAATTGTGATAATATGCCTGAGTATGATTTTTATATATGCTTGTGTTGAGGGGGAGCTTCATTTGAAGACTCTACCCAAAATATTTTGTGATAACTACATATGTTTTGCCATCATCAAAAAGGGGGAGATTGTTGGCCCAAAGGCCATTATCCCGGTTATTTTGATGATAGCAAAACATATTTAGTTATGTATTTAATAATCTTGTTTTAGTAGTATTTCAGGTTCAAGAAACAGATTGTGACGACTCCGCTAAAAGACTCACAAATTTGGAGTTCGCCCAACATTTGCATTCCCAAGCTAAAGCACATAGGAAGCTTCGGAATTTGCGTTGAAGAAAAGTTCAAGAAGAAGATCAAGACTTGCTAAAGAATCCAAGATTTGTATTTTGTCTAT
The DNA here is from genome assembly GCA_038442645.1 of Agave tequilana. Taxonomy (NCBI): domain Eukaryota; kingdom Viridiplantae; phylum Streptophyta; class Magnoliopsida; order Asparagales; family Asparagaceae; genus Agave; species Agave tequilana. Next base: position 94,852 of record JAVJIF010009560.1, read on the forward strand.
TTTGTTTTAGAATTTTTGTCAAAACTAAATAATAGAAGTAGAGATATGGGATATCACACACACACATTTTCTAGAGTGATTTTTGGCTTCAAAAATACTTTCTATTTTTGTTTCCAAACTTATTTTTAGATGAACTTACTTATTTTGGAAATACGATTTTAGAAAGACTAGTTTTTGGAAAAACATTTCATGGAAAATCAAGTTTTTATCAAAAGAATTTTTACCAAGTATTTTACCTTGCTAGTAGTATGACACATGCTCATACTCTATGATTTTTCAAGACCAAAACATTTTATCCAAGACCCAAAACCAAATCCAAAATTGTCCAGGTCCTGTAAATTCTGATTTTTCAGAACTCACAGCGACCGGTCGACCGGCAGTCGACCGGGACTCGACCGACATGCACAACTGTGCATGTGCGTATCAGTCGACCGGGAGTCGACCGATACTCGACCGGCCCAAACCCTTTGCTCTCTGGAAATTGCCAGTCGACCGACCCGGTCGACCGGTGAGCCCCAACGGTCGGATTTTCGACCGTTGGCGGTCGACCGACCCGGTCGACCGGTAGTCTGTCAAAAGTTCTGACAGACTCAACAGCTATATTTTCTGACTCTTTGACTTTAGGGATTTGTCTCCAACGAATCTCTTGAGCAGTTTTTGACCCCTATAAATAGGTGGTCACTTCATATGAAATGACTAATGATTTTAGAGCTATCAAGTGCAATTTTACAAGAGTTGTGAAAAGATTTCAAAGTTCATTTTAGAAAAGATTTTTCTCTCCAAAGCCTAAATTTCATACACCTTACTTGGAGCCTATTCCTCTACTTCTCTCTAGTTTTGCACTACACAATCCCATACTCTAAGTCTACTATTTGGTTCTAGGATTGTGCTTAGTGAGCTCTTTTGTAAAGTGGTCAAGTGTGATCACTTCTATTGTAATTGAGTGAAGTTGTAGAGGCATCGGCCTCAGGCGAGCTAGTGTGCTCAAGGTGGTGTAGTGGCATCACGGGAGACGGACAAGTGTTGTCCTTGTATTGTTGATCCGGTGGGATCCTCAATAGTGGAAATCCTTCAAGTGTGAAGGCGGGGACGTAGAGCGTGGCTCGAACCTCGGAAACATATCGGCGTGTTTGCGTTTGCTCAAATTCTTCTAACTCTATCTCTTTAATTACTTGCACCTTTACCTTGTTTAATTCTTGCAAGTATTTGTATTGTGTTAATTGTTAGAGTTAAATTTTAAATTCCGCATAATTGCCATTATCATATAGCCATCACCTATTCACCCCCCCTCTAGGTGATTTCAGACCCATGCGGTCGGCCGAACTGGCCTGACAGACACTGTTCTGGGACAGAAACATGTGTTAAAAATATTTCTAAAAATCTTTTATCTCTTTGTAAAAATACCCAAAAATAGTTTTATCATTTTGCATTGATATATAAACATGTGATAAAAAGTTTGGCTCAAATATCAATCAATATGAACTATTTTTGTGCTTTAACATTTTTACCAAAATCAAAACATGTATTTTTATCAAACTTTGATTTTTCTATACATGAATAGGATAGTCAAAATAAGTTTGTACAAGAAGTTTAAGCATGCATGTATAACTAGAATACATCTATTATACATATAAACCATTTAAACTTGTTTTGATCAACTATTCATGAAAACAAAAACCAAACATAGAACGTGTGTGTTATGTGCACTTGAGCATATAACTATACTAAGCTTTACAAATGGATCTAAACACAAACTAAACTAGGGTACCGAAGTCTTCTTGTAGAGCGCAATCTCTAAGCCGACTCGATCCAAAACTCTTTGATCCACCGAGCAAGTGCTATATATGATCTTTGACGCTCGGGCTCTTAAATCAACATGTGAAAGCTTCCAAATCAGCTTGTTGAAGCTAATTACTTACTAATAACTTGATTAATGATCTGAAATTAAAATCACAAGATTATTTGTACACATAACTACATGACAAACTAGGGTGGAAGGCCTTTTGGCCAACAATCTCCCCCTTTTTGATGATGACAAAACTCATGGAGTTATATATGCATGGATTAAAGTTAAGCTTCAAAGAAGCTCCCCCTTAACTCATGCATAACCAAATAAACATAATGAATATACAATGAAGGCTCTTAAACATGAATGCATAGAAATGCATAAACAATAAAAGGTTCTAGATACCAATGAAATGTTCAAAAACAAAACATGCTCTAGATACCAATTGAAATTAAACTAAATTAAACTTAATATATGCAAAACATAAACATGCATATATAAACCAAAATCTTTCTCCCCCTTTTTGTCAATCATCTACAAAGGGGTAGAAACCAAAACAAAACAAAATCTTCTCACCCTTTTTAATACAAAGAATCAATCATCAATAAAGGGTAAAAGCAAAACTAAATCAAATAAATTTTTCTCCCTTTTATTGTTCGAAACAATGAATCAATAAAGGGTTAATAAAAATAATATTTCCCCCCATTTGTCTAAAACAAAAACAAAACCAAATAGGGGTGACAATCAATTAAGGTACCAATTGAAAATATGTCAAAGAATAGCATCTTGATACCAATTGAAAGGAAACAAACAAAAAATATTGATACCAATTTTAAGCAAAACACATGAAAATCTTGATACCAATTGAAATTAAATATAATAAATTTTGAATGTCTAAACAAAAATTTTGATACCAATTGTAAATATTTTTCATTTTGAACATATGATACCAAATTTGAATTTTCAATCATAAAGTATGGGAGTGGAAAACAAATACTAATTGAAAGATGAAATACGAATTTTCTCCCCCTTTATGAAATACCAATTAAAACAATGCGTAGGCTTGATACCAATTTAAAAGTAATCAATTGAAACAAAGTTAAAGCTCAAGCACTAGTATAAACAAGATTTTGTGCTTAAAGATATAGGGATATAATAAGCACAAATAAAAATATATATGTATGAAAAATAGATACCAATTGAAATTGATATTCTTGGAATTGAAAGCATACATACATACAAACATACATGAGTATACAAGAAAGATCAAAATTTATACCAATTGAAAGAATTCAATGATACCAATTGAAACAACAATAATGATCAAGTGTATACATCATATAACTACCACCCAATCATGGTTCAAGTTTTAAATGATTTTCATTTTAAAGCATACATGAACATGATCTCCCATCCAACCTCCCATTGAAGGTAGGGGTTTTCAAAAATAGATTTGAAAATAAGCTTTGTTTGAAAAACTCTACCAAAATGAAGAATACCGTAACTAGTTAAATGGAAAATCTTTTAAACTAGTACGAAATCCTTCAAGTAAGGAATAAACTAAAAATAATTTTCATAAAACACATGTAAATCACATAGCACTTAAAAACACATCATATTCAATAAAGTCCATACATGCTCATGAAAACATACTCATGAGAAATATTTTAAAAATGGTGAGTGTAAAGTAATGTGTGACATGGCATTATGAAATATCCAATTAAGCTCAAAATTCCTTGAAACAAGAGAATTATCAAAACTATTTAATCTTCAAGGTATATGTATGTCCTATACAATTAAAGTGTACATACATATCCAAACACAACGAGTCCACAAAATATATGCATTAAGGCACGTAGCTCAAAAGGATGTATATGTATAAACAATAATTTGGATAAAATGGACATATACATGAAGTTAAACATAAACATATGGAAACATGAAAAACTAAATTTCCATTAAAAAAATTTCATTTCAAGGTATATGTATGATTTGTCAACACAAGAGGTATACATACATATCCCTAAACACAATTTGAGTCCATATATATATATATTATATATATATATATATATATATTTGCATGAAAGGCAAATGACTCAAGGGATATACATGTATATCTTAAAGTTTGGCAAAATAAACATATACATGAAATGAAAAACTCATAAAACAAATCCAAAAATAGGAATACAAGTTTAAAATGCATGAATCATCAAAACTAGACTATACTAGCACATCTAATGGGTTCAAATAAGCAATCAAGCCCAAACATATATAGATTTATTTGTGGCCCACTATATGCACAAGTATAAATCCTAGTCTTAATGAAAACTAACATTTAAACATATATTCAAAACATGAAGCATCAAAAATAAGATAAAAATCAACATGATAAGCAAAAACATGATTATTATGAATATCCACATGTTATTAGAAATATGATATACGCAATAGCAACCATATAGTGAGAACACAAAAGAATTTATCCATATTAAACATGGGTGTCTCAAATAACTAAACATGTATATCACTAATCTAATAAGCATGGCATTTTCATAGTAATCAACAAACATCAAAACATGCTATGAAAGATAAACATGGAAAGCATGTAAACATAAGGAGTTAGAGATTCGATACCAAAACCAATGAGGGCACCGCTCTAGTTCTCCAAACCAAGGTGGTCTTCCCACCAAACTTCCCTTAAAAGTGATGCATCCATATGATTTCCATGAAGCTTGGAACGCATCACTCCAAGGTACGACAACTCTCACGTCATGTGAGAGCCCACACCTACATCAAAAATAATAGGAGGGGTGGTCTTTGGTACCCATATCTTTTTGGGTCCATGGGGGTTAGTACCTTCTCTAACCCAAACAAAATTATTTGCTAAATTAGAAACATGTATACGATCATAACAAAATTTAGTAAGGTGGCCCATACGTCCACAATGTATACAAGTGTACACATGAGCATATATGTTATGGTTGTGTACGTGATGAGCATGTGTATGCCGTGATGGGTGTACATGTAAAGTTGGAACTTGTTTCTTGCGAACCAAGGTTTCCAAGCGTGTATGATTCAAAGTACATTGGCTCAAAGTGGAGCCCAAACAATCTACACTTTTCTTCAAAACATTTATGTCATTTTCAATAGTTAAAGATAAAGTGGAGCATGTAATAGGAGTGCTAGAACAAGAAGCTATACTAGCCATGGTTCACAGTCGCGGTCTCGGCCGCCGACTCGGTTGGCACTGAGACGGATCGGTCTCGGCGACTCGGATCGGTATCGGGCGATACACGCAAACGCTACAGAGAAAGCTCAAAAAATTCTGAAAAAATCACGACAAATCTTAAAAAAATGTAGACATCAACATTCATGTATCACATGTTTAAAATATATCACCTACATACTAAACATAAAGTGAAAGCATAAATACACGCGTCGTCGGTAGAAGCTATCAAAATACATGCACAATATAGTAAATTACATAAACTACATTCATAAATACATGCTAATGTAATTATTTTTATATTGAATTGCGATGAGGCACAAAATCATCATCATAATGCCGAGTCGAGCGAGTCAACTCTAATTCTCTGCCGAGTCGGCCTCCTCTGAGTTGAGTCGACCGACTCGTGACTCGACTTGTCTCGGAGCGGGCCGAGACGGATACGACTCGGCCGACTCGTCTCCGACTCGGCCGAGTCTTTGAACCATGATACTAGCATGACAAACATGAGAATCTATATCAATTTTTAAAGATTCATTTTTCTTTAAAACCAAATCCACTTCTTTAGTAATGAAATCAATTTCATTTTTCAATGCAAGGTTATCTTTTAAAACAAAATCCAATTTTGAAGATAAAACCTCATTGTTTTTCACAACATCATCACAATCATTTTTGCCTTTTAAAACATCAATCTCATTAAGGGCAAGGTCTAGTTGAGATCTTAGTGAGTCACGTTCACTAGTAATCTCTTCCTTCTCTTACAAAACCAATTCAAAATTAGAGCACAAATCTTTTAATTCATTTTTCAAACAAGATTATCCTCTTTCAAAAGTTTGTGTTTTTCCAAGAAATTTTCAAGCTTTGTGGCAAGTTCTATATTTAAATTTGAGCTTCTAAACAACCATCGCAATAGGAACTAGAGCAATTATCTAGTTGAGAATCTGATTGTACCTCAAGGGAGTTTTTCCCTTGGACCATGAGGCAATGCTCGTCAGACTTGTCTCTCCTAGATCTCCTCAACTTGTTGATAATCCTTGGTAGCTCGGAGAAGTCAATAAGCTCCAAACTGCAAAAGCCGAATCATAATGATCAAACACCGATAAAAGATCTTCATTAAGAGATGCTCTAAGTGTTTTAAGTGCTAATGCATTTGCCTTCTTATGCTTGCTATGATTTGGGTAGGATTCATTAGTAGTGGCTTGATAAACTAGATGTCCTAGATTTTTCAAATGACTACTCATATTGGCCTTCCAAACATCAAGTCTAAAAAAGTCAAACATAGGAGGGCTATCCATGAGTGCAAACTAAATGTGTGCAAATGAAAAATGCAAATGAAGATTAGCAAACCAAGATCTCACTCTTAGGTGGTTAAACCTAATATCATGAGCGTAGGCTCTGATACCAATTGAAAAAACACCTAAAGGGGTGAATAGGTGTACTTGTTAATCTAGAAACTAAATGCGCTAAATGCGGAAGCTAATGCAAATTTTGCAACACACTTAATACAACACACAAGTGTAGCCGAATTCCCCGTGAAGGGCTCTGGACTAACTCCTCTTGATTCCCCTTGAATGGGTTGAGGTGCTATGTGAAGCTCTTGTGGTTAAGTATAAGTGAGGCACACCACAGCAAGCCAAGCATATAAGGATGAACAATATAAAAGATGCAAGGCAACACAAGCAATATATGATATGAATGAAGTATGATGCTTTGCACAAATAAAAGAGAGAGAGTTGAGAGACAATGGATCAAACGCAAAGACAAAGATATGTTTCGAGGTTTGAGCACCTAGCTCTACATCCCCGCCTTCACCGAGAAGGATTTCTAATCCACTACCTCCCACCGAGGGAACCTCTACCGAGGAGGATTTGTTACAACAAAGGGAGTACCGAACTCCTCTCTTAAACACCGCCTCACAACCGAGGGGTAGGCCCGTAGCCAATACAACCGATCCACCTCACACTTGAGGGATACAAACCAACAACCAACTCAACCTCTACCAAAGAGGGAGCAAAGCAATCACCCGATCAACCTCTACCAAAGAGGGATACAACAAGAGCAAAGGTGTTTACAACAAGTGGTTTCTTTCAACCACAAACATTCTCTCTTCTTTCCACAAAACAAGATCCTACTAGAATAGGATAGATGATATAGCTCAAGTGTGGAAAACTAGGTATTTGGAAAACAAACTCAAAGAAATAATCTTGGGAAAACTCTTGAAGATAATGGAAATGAAGAACAAACACAAATCTCCCAAAATACTCTTTTCTTTGATTTTTTTCAAAAACCTAAAACAAATAAGATTGGAAGTTTAAAACCCAAAATACTTTTGAAAACTTGTTTTAAACTCTGGGGAACTGAAATTTTTCACTCGTAAAAATCTTAGCCAAAATCCCAAAGAATTGGGGTTTATATAGGCCAAAACAAACTAGCCGTTAGGCTGATCTGGCAGCCTGACAGGCTACCGGTCGGCCCGCCCGGCCGACCGCCAACGGTCTAAAATATGACCGTTGGGCAAACCCGGTCGACCGCCCTCGACCCAAACAAACAGAGAGCACTGCTCTCAGGTCCGGTCGGCCGCCCGGCCGACCGTCCTTGTGTCTCCCAAACGCGCACAGGCTTGTGCACGTCGGTCGACCACACGGGTCGACCGGCCTATGGTTCGGTCGACCCATGCGGTCGGCCAAACTGGCCTGACAGACACTGTTCTGGGACAGAAACATGTGTTAAAAATATTTCTAAAAATATTTTATCTCTTTGTAAAAATACCTAAAAATAGTTTTATCATTTTGTATTGATATATAAACATGTAAAAAAGTTTGGCTCAAATATCAATCAATATGAACTATTTTTGTGTTTTAAACATTTTTACCAAAAATCAAAACATGTATTTTTATCAAACTTTGATTTTTCTATACATGAATAGGATAGTCAAAATAAGTTTGTACAAGAAGTTTAAGCATGCATGTATAACTAGAATACATCTATTATACATATAAACCATTTAAACTTGTTTTGATCAACTATTCATGAAAACCAAAAGCCAAACATAGAACGTGTGTGTTATGTGCACTTGAGCATATCAACTATACTAAGCTTTACAAATGGATCTAAACACAAAACTAAACTAGGGTACCGAAGTCTTCTTGTAGAGCGCAATCTCCAAGCCGACTCAATCCAAAACTCTTTGATCCACCGAGCAAGTGCTATATATGATCTTTGATGCTCGGGCTCTTGAATCAACATGTGAAAGCTTTCAAATCATCTTGTTGAAGCTAATCACTTACTAATAACTTGATTAATGATCTGAAACTAAAATCACAAGATTATTAGTACGCATAACTACATGAGTTAATCATCATCAAAACTAGGGTGGAAGGCCTTTGGGCCAACAAAAGGTCTAGAATCCTTCTAAATCAAGGAGATCAACTCCTAATAGGATTGATCAAGATTCTTCAAGCATCTAATGACCAAGATTATCTCATAGTTCAAATAGGAGTTGTATTATAAAATTCTATAAATAAAAAGTTGTAACCCAGCATTATAAATTGAAGCAGAAGAAAGTTGTGGTGAACAACAATGTAGACCCTAAAAAGTCAAGAAGACCCTAAAAAGTCAAGAAATAGAGGAGCAAGGTGAAAGTGTATAGAGAGAAGGTATACTTTTGTAATCTAAGCGTAGATTCAAGGGAAGGTGAATACTCTTGTGTCATCAAGAGAAAAGTTAGATCTCTTTGTATCAAGTTTATTAATAAAATTCTCTCAAGTTCTCTCCTCGTGGACGTAGGCCAAGTTTAGGCCGAACCACGTTAAATTGTGTGTTCTTCTTATATCTTTTAAATATTCATTTTGTGTGCTCGAGGTAATCGATCTCATGGTGTGCTTGAGGTCGTTTAGTGGGATCTTCACATCTTCTAACTATTGGTATCATAGTAAGTATGATATCCCGGTGTATCCACGCAATAATTAGTATCAGAGCATATCAATTTTGTCACAACAAATAGTATCAGAGCTGATGGTGTTCGTTCAAATCGAGTGCTCTAGCTGAACAAGAAGATGTCAAGTCGATAGAGTTCGGCAGAGGAATCAAGTGAAACAATAAGAAAAATCAGATTTGTTCTAAGGTAAAGATCGATGACTTTTGAAGTATATTGATGAAGGTGGAGTCGTTAGAATGCTCAGATCTGAACATGGTAGACGCAAAGGCGATGATTGGATCATCGCCAATGACAGACGGCAAGACGGTCTCAACGAGCTCACGAGGCATCACACGAGGCATCCCATGGAAGCTCGTTGCGGCAGCAAGTCAAAGAAAAAAACAGCGGAGGGTGATGAAGATCATTAACGGATGAGATTGATCGGAAGGTAGATCGTGCAATCGTAGTCAGATTTAGACGATTAAAGTGTCGAACCCTATATTTTTCAATGTTTTGGATGCAATAGTGGGTGCAGATCAAGGAGATTTCAATGTCTGACGTAGGTTCTGTACAGATCGGTTAAAATAATCAACAGATATCACGGTCAAAGTTGCGACGGACTAGTCATAACAAGGTAAGATTATTGTAGGCATTGGTGGATCTATCAAGTTTGAAGATCATTAATAGTAGGACAATAGATCTGACAAACATCAATGCAGTGGTGGATAACAGCTCTAATTGATGGAAGAAAGACAATGACAGTGTGTGGCGGGAGGCCCAATAAGATCATGACAGTTTGTGAGATGGAGTCTCAAGGTGAAAGCATCGATGGAAGGTGAACTGTCACCAGTGATCGGTGGAAGACCATGGCAAACAAGTCCTTGACAATGTTTGTGTAAAGTTGGTAAGATCATGGCAGAATTAGAGGAGGATTGCCTCAAGACCGGCAGGGCCTCATGGCCGGGAAGGCGTCATAAAAACGGAATTTGCTAGTGGCGTCGGTGATGCAATGCAAGATAAGGAAAAGAAGCTAGGTCAGGAGTTTTCAATAAAAAGTTTGAAGGGAACTCACTTCGAGGTGCAGCTTCAAGAAAAATTGCAATGGGTCTGAGTGTTACAGACGACTAAAGAAAGAATGCATTCGGTAAGGCTCAGATGGTTCAAGGCATGACAGTAAACAACCACAGGCCCCTGGGGAGAGGGGGCAAGAGAGTTAAAGGCTTCACGATATGGTTTACAACCAAAGGAAGAATTAAGATAGTAATCCAAATCTCAAACTGTTTTGCTAAAGACTTAAAAAGCAAGTCAAGGTGGAGATTGTTAGAATTTTATTTTGTTTTTAAAAAGGAGATGATGGTCCAAGAAAATCCAATTGAGTTGGAAAGACGATAGCTTGAAGCACAAGAAGCAAACCAACGTGAAGCAGTTTCCTTTTCAGGCGATTCTGAGTTTCTTTCAGGAGGAATATGAATATGATTCAATTTCTATTCAATAAGATTTATTTTTAAAGATTAAAAAGTCCAGAATCCTTCTAGATTAAGGAGATCAACCCCTAATAGAATTGATCAAGATTCTTCAAACATCTAATGGCTAAGATTATCTCATAGTCCAAATAAGAGTTGTATTGTAAAATCTTATAAATATAGATTGTAATCTAGGATTGTAAATTGGAGCAGAAGAGCAGAAAAAAGTTGGGGTGAACAACAATGTGAGGTCCTAAAAAACCAAGAAGACTTAAAAGTCAAAAAATAGAGAGCAAGGTGAAAGTGCATATAGAGAATGTATACTCTTGTAATCTAGACGTAAATTCAAAGGGAAGGTGAATACTCTTATGTCATCAAGAGAAAGGTTAGATCTTTTTGTATCAAGTTTATTAATAAAGCTCTCTCAATTCTCTTCCCGTGGACGTAGGTCAAGTTTGGACCAAACCACGTTAAATTGTGCGTTCTTCTTCTTATATATTTTAATATTCATCTTGTGTGCTCGAGGTAATCGATCTCATGACATGCTTGAGGTCGTCGATGGGAATCTCCTTATCTCCCAACTATTGATATCATAGTAAGTATATCTCAGTTATGCACATAACAATTGGTATCATAGCATATTAATTTCGTCACAACAAGCTCCCCATGTAATGCTCAGGGCCTGGCCAAAAAGTAATATAAGAGTTAATTTCCTGCAGTAGCTGAAGAGAACTTTTTCCCCTCAGAAAAAACTCTTTTGTTTCTCTCTTTCCAAATTCCCCAATGGATTAGCATCACCACAATGTCCCAATCAAAAAAAGCTCTCTACTTAGCTCTAATCCTCTTATGTCTCTAATGGGTCCATAAATGTCGAACACTTCTAAGCCCTTTTTTATGTAAACTTATGGAACCAAGATTTCCAAATGGACTTGCCTCTCTCCTTTTTTTAGGAGGAGATTTCTCCTCATTTGCATACTCATATTTTGAACTTACAATATCTTTTCTTTCTCACACACCTCCTCTAACAATTTCACTCCATTTGGAATTTAATTGCTGTAGAATTTTTAACTTTCTCAATTCTCACTTTTTTTTACCTTCTTTATTGCGGCTTCACTTTGATTTTAATGTTTTACAATTAAAGTACTTATTTTTTTTTAATTATACATGTCCATACAACTTCAAATAATTGGCTTCATCTTATTCTCACTTCACCTTAGTTAGGTTACTTAATGAAACTTAGAAGTATGTATGAGTAGTTAAGTTTGAAGTTTACCTCTTATTTTAGACACATTATTCTATCTCAACATAGTATGGTGTAAAAAACCTATCATCTCCTATGCTAAAATGGAAGAATTTTTAACTAATTATGACAGTTTTTATTTACTTTTACATATACTTTTTAGAGAGAGAGGAAAAAAGAAAAGGGAAAGATACTCTAGACTCTAGAGAATAAAATGGAAGAGAATATAATAGAGATTCACGAATGAGAAATAAAGAGTCATTCGTCTCTAGTGGAAAGGTTTAGTTTAGGTCTTGTAGATTCTTATGGAGAATGAAGTAATGTTATCTTTAAAGTTTTTTGGACAATAGAAATTTACTTCTATTGATTAGTGCATGATTGATATGTTTTGTTCAAACTTTAGAAATTTTAATAGATCATCAGAATTATTCCTGCTTGATGTTCTTTCTTGTTGACATGTCATTGCATTACTAATATTTATTTTGCTATATAGTCTTTTAAGTAATAGTAAGTTATTGATAAACTTTTCTATGCAGATGCTATTTCAAATGGGGATGTGAATCTCTAAGACTGTCGACTGTTATTAGTGATCAAAACTATGCAGAGGGGAGGACCGTAGGCAAGATAATTCATAAAAATACTATATGTGTGCTTCTTCTAAGCATAAGTATGGACCTGAACCCAAGTCTCATCACTCTAGTCACTCCAAAGAACTCTTAACTTCTCTGCTGAAGACACTAGATGCTTTCCATCGGTTTTCTCGACCCCACACAATCATTGGCACTGTAAGTTACAAGGTTACTCATCTCTTCTTTTACTGACATTTGCTCATTACTCTATTGAGAGTTTTTATCTTGTGAATTATTTGAACTTTCAGGTTGTTGGGATAACATCAGTCTCTCTTCTTCCTGTAGAAAGTATGGCTGATCTTTCCCCGTATTTTTCACAGGACTTTCAAGGTAACGGAGTGTAATTGTAATCGTAATCGATCATATATAGGAGCATAGTAACCAATTTCCATGTCACTACTGTAGGCCATACTTGGAGCTATATTTATGAACATTTATATTGTGGGATTGAATCAACTTTTCGATGTTGAAATTGACAAGGTATGGAGGAAAAACAAGCTACTCTTCATGGTTATTATGTGACACGAATGTAATATTATGATTTATGTTAATGTGAGAGTTTGTTTTTTTTTTTTTTCCCCCCTCACAGATTAATAAGCCTACTCTTCCTCTAGCTTCTGGGAATTTTCAAGGGAAATGGGAATAGTATTGTAGCTGCTTTTTGTATGATGGTATCTACCATTGCATTATTTTTCTGTTCTTTGTTTTTTAATGTTATAAGCTATCAAAATTAGA
>JAVJIF010009561.1:0-113502 GCA_038442645.1 Agave tequilana
AGCGATGATGACCTTGAGACTTCAGCCATTTTGCAGGTTCAATAGTAATAGTGTTACTACCTCCTCATCTCTATCATTCATATCGAGTTTGAACAGCTAGGGCAATGGAAAGAGCATTGGGAAGCAGGGAAATAATACTGCTGTGATTGTTAGATTACAGCAGAGAGAGAGAGAGAGCAACTGGCCGGTCATTCGATCGAGCAGTGGCAGTGGCAGCGACAACCTCGGTGGCAGCTGAGAGGAATCACTAAAGCCTCCGAGGAAGCTGAAAGTTGTACCGAACTCAGTTCCTTGTCTCAGCGACATCCTCTGGCCTTCTGTAGGTATAATTCTCCTCTCTTTGTGATCGCCGGTGACTTCAGTTTTACAGTGATCGATCAAGTGAACAATCTGATAGGCATACGCAGGTGAAATACACCAAGAGGGGGGTGAATAGGCGCACTAGCTAAACTAAAGTCAAATGATCCAGAATTAAAAACTCAATTACAACACACTATATGTAACCAAAGAGTGTAGCCGAATTCCCGGTGAAGGGCTCTGGATAATCTCCTCTAGATTCCTCCAGATTAAGAGTTAGCGTGCTATATAAAGCTCTCTTGGTCAACACAAGTATGGGTACACACAAACTATATCTAGCATATGAATATGTACAATATAAAGCAATGCAAGATATAAGAGAGATAGAGTTAAAAGATAGTGGATCAAACGCAAACAACAAGATATGTTTCGAGGTTCGAGCCACTGCTCTACGTCCCCGCCTTCACACAGAAGAATTTCCACTACGTCCACGCAGGACCTTTCACTAAGGGACCTCCACTGAGAAATTACAACTCTACACTTGGAGTACACTACTCCTCTCTCAAACACAATCACCTCTACACAAGAAGGAGAGGCACAAAGCCAAAACACAATCACCTCTACACAAGAGGGATAGGCACAAAGTCAAAGCTTAAACACAATCACTTCTACACAAGAGAGATAGGCACAAAGTCAAAGAAAAAAAAAGATTACAATCTTGGTGCTCCAATGATCACAGTGGACCACAAACAATTTTTATCACAAAAATAAGATCCTATAGATAGGATTAGAGATGATAGCTCAAGTGTGAGAAACCAAAGTGTTTGGAAATGAAAATAACAAAGAAAAACACTTGGAAAAAATACTAAATAGATTTGTAAAGAAAGATCAAAACCAATTTCCCAAAGACTCTCTTTTCTTTGATTTTCTAACACTTTGAAAACAAATAAAAGATAAAGATTTTAGGTACAAAAACTCTTTTTAAACTTGCTGCAAACCACTGAGAAAGATAGGAAGAATAGCTCTCAAAAATTTTAATGAAAACAGCTTGAGAGAACCACTATTTATAGGCTCTCAAAATTATAGTCGTTGGAGTTCAGAAAAGGTCTGTTTTAACCTGCCAGTCCATCGGCCGGTCGACTGTCCAACGGTCATATTTCTGACCATTGAGCCACTGGTTAACCGTCCGGTCGACCGCCCCTGGCTAACTCGCCTACCGATCGACCCCCCGGTCACCGAGCCTAAAGGCACTCAGCCTGGGTGGTCGACCGGCACTACCCGGAGTTGGGTAGTTACAGTCGGTCGACTGCCCGATCGACCGACCTTATAGGCAAGGTCTTGTGCACGTCCTTGTGCACATCAGTCGACCGATCGGTCGACCGAGCTCTAGTTCGGTCGACCGCCAGCAGGCTCAAGCTAGGGATTAGGATATGAAACTTAGTCTTTTTAACACCTGTAAAATCCCATAAAATCTCATAAATTTCACAAAAATAAGTCTTATTAATAATTGAAGAACAAATATGTGTGGCAAAAAATTAACATATATTACAAACTATTTGAACTAATTTTGTGATATAGAAATTAATCTTTAACACAAAATCTGTATTTTCCAAAAACCAAACTTTGAAATGGAAATCCAATTTTTCTCAAACTTGTATAAATACAAAAATAAGATCTTTAAACTCTTTTGAAGCATGGAGTATATGGATAGAATCCAATACACATATAAAAGATATATCTATATTTTTGACATTATATCTAAAATCAGTTTTGTTAATTATAAAACTTTAAACACATGAAATAGAATCATCAAAATAAGTTTTTTCTAAATATATGAAGCATAGATGTATATAGACGAAATCCAATATACATTAAACCATGTAAACTTATTTTGATTCTATCTATTCATGAAAACCATATATATGTATATTTGAAATCTAAAAAATGGTTAAACCAAAAATCAAACATATTAAACTTGTGTGTGTGTGTGAACATGAGCATATCAACATTAGTCTATCTTACACAAGATTTAAACACAAAGTAAAACTAAACAAACCAAAGTCTTCTTGTAGAACTCCTTCTCCAAGTCGACTCAATCTAAATACAATCCAAAGAGCTTGACTCTATTTGAGTGCTAGATGCGATCTTGACACGCGAGCTCTTGAATCTACATGTGTTAGCTCCAAAACTCTTTTGTTGAACTTAAACACCTACTAAGATCTTGATATCTGAAACTAAATAAGTATAAGATCATTAATACTATAACTACATGAGTTAATCATCATCAAAACTAGAGTGATGGGCCTTTGGGCCAACAATCTCCCCCTTTTTGATGAGTGACAAAACTCATGGAGTTATATATGCATGGATTAAAGATAACCTTTATAGAAGCTCCCTTAACTCATGCATAGCAATAAAAAAATAAATATTCAATGAAATGCATAAAGTAAACACAAACATATATGCATAAGTAAAGATATAAACATGCATATATAAACTCTCTAAATTCTTCTCCCTTTTTTTGTCAATTCATTAACAAAGGGGTGAAGACAATCAAACAATAAAGATGTACATGAGATATGCATTCATGAAGAGGAGAGACGATAAGTTAGCTCTCCCTGCATACATGCATTACATGGAGAAGGGATGACTAGACCCTAACCCACATAAAGTATAACATACAATGTATAGATGGAGATGTTAAACTCCCCTACACACGTGTATCACGTAAAGAAGAGAGGTCAAGCTCCTCAATGTGAGATACACTCAACATGAATCTATATATAGAGAAGATGTTAAGCTCCCCTTGCATATAGGCAATATATATCAACAAATTTTGAAAATATTTCTAAAATTTTTAAAATTTCTTGAAGTCAAGAAAATGAATTATGTTATTAATGAAATCAAATAGTAGTTGACAAAAATAAATGTTGGTACCACTTGAAAAAAAAATTAGATACCAATAGTTGATTTTGATACCAATTGAAAGTAAAACATGAAGTACATTTTGATACCAAATAAATACCAATTAAAATACCAATTGAAATGATTAGCAATTAAAATACCGATTGAAATACCAATTGAAATCAATGCATAAGCTTGTAAAGATACCAATTAATATTTATAATTAAGTCAAGCTTACGATAAATATAATTTGTGCTTAAAAATATGTGACATAGTAAAATAAGCACAATCTAAATTATATATATGTATGTATGAAATTAGAAAAACCACTTGAATTTTGAAGCATACATATATAGAAAACAAGTATGAGCATACAAAAATTCATTATCATGAAAATCAAGTGTATAACTCATAACTACTACCCTATTCATGCACAAGTTTAAAAGATATTCAATAAGAGTATACAAGATAAGGTCGCCCATCCAACCGCTCTTGGAAGGTAGGGTTTTCAAAAATATAATTTGAAAATATTTAACATATTTGAAAATCACTACCAATTGAAGAATAAAGACTAGTTTTAAAGATAATTTTGAAAATTAGTATGAAATTCTTCAAGCAAGAAATAAACATGAAAATATCCATGAGAATATAAAAATCACACAATAATTGACACTCAAAATCTATAAAGTATAAGAGATTATCATGAATCCAATATCATGAGTACACAAGATGATGTAGAGTGCAAAAATCATGTAATAAGTATAATAATGGAGATAGGCAATGAAGCTCATATGAAATTCTTTATAAACGTGAACATTATAAAAATTCAATTTACATCAAAACAAAACAAACTTCAAGACATATGTATGTTTTGTCTAAATTAGAGTATACATACATATCTCAAATATAAATGAGTCAATAATAGAATATTGCATAAAAAGCAAGTGACTCTAGGATAGACATGTATATCTAAAGTTTTGAACAAAATAGACATATACATGAAACTAAACACATTTTTATAAAAATATTTATAAAAATAGAGAATACAAGTTAAAATGTAAGAATCATCAAAACTAGTTATACAAGTACAAGTAATGAGTATAAATGAGTAATAAAGTACAAACACATAATAATTAAATGTGGCTCACCAGTTGTACAAGTATAAACACAAATTTTAACGAAAGCTACATCTAAATAAGTAATTAAAAATATGAAGTGAAAAATCATAAACAAACATAATCATTAGGGTAAATGCACGTGCTTTAGAGTTAGGATATACACAATAGCTAAAGTATAGTGAGAACACGAAAATAATAGTTTATATAAATATGGGTGTATCTCAAAGACTATTTATGTATATCACATATCTAATAACATTGCATTTAACATAATGAGCATTAAAATCATAACATGCTAAAAATTATCAATGTAAAAACATATAAATAAAATAAGGAGTCAGAGATAGTTACCAAAACTAATATGAACTATTCTCTAAATCTTCAAATCATGGTGGTCCTTCTACCGAATATCTCTTAGAAGTGATGCATCCAGAAATATGATCTTTAGGCTCAGATCGCATCCACCATCAAGGCATCAATACCTTCACGTCAAGTGAGAGCCCACACCTACATCAAATACGATAGGGATAGATTTTGGTACCCACACTTTCTTGAGTCCATGGGGGTTAGCTCCTTTCCTAACCCAAACAAATTTATTTGCAAAATTTAAATTGTTAATCCTATCATAACAAAATTTTGCAAGGTGGTCCGTACGTTCACAATGTGTATAAGTGTACACACTAGCATACAAGATGCCATGTGTGTGAACGTGAGAAGCATGTGTATGCCGTGATTAGTTTGCATGAATATGTGAAACTTCTTTCTTTCGAAACATGAATTCTAATTTCTTGTGATCCAGAGCACATTGGCTCAAAGTGAGGCGCAAACAATCTACACTATTCTTCAACATGCAAATATTATTTTCAATTATTGAAGAAGAAGTGGAGCATGCATTTTTATCAATGGATGGTATAATAATGGAATCATGACAAGAATAAGAAGCCAAATTATTTTTCAAAGAAATATTTTCATTTGAAACAAATTCCAATTCTTTTGAAATCAAAGCAATTTTATTTTTCAAGAAATTGTTCTCTTTTAAAATAATTTCAAGTTTTGAAGACAAAACCTCATTTTTCTTCAAAACAACATCACAATCATTTTTATTCTTTAAAATTTCGTTTTCTTTTAAAGCAAGGTTAAGTTGAGTTTTCAAGGAGTCTCTTTCACTTGAAATCTCAACCCTCTCTTGTAAAACTATGTTTAGAAAATTTTCATTTTCTTCTTTTAATTTAGAACCATTGCTTTTCAAAACTTTGTACTTTGAAAGCAAGTTTTCACAAAACATAAATAGTTCTTCATTTAATGCATGTGCATCCATGTTATCATCACAAGAAGAACTAGCACTATCATCTAGTTGAGTATCAGAATTACCTCAAGGGAGTCATTCTCTTGGACTATGAAGCAAGCTTGGTTGGACTCTTCTCCACTAGATTCTTTCTCCACATTGTTTGTTGTGTGTAGCTCAGGAGAGATCAATGTATTCCACACTGCAAAAGCGGAATCACAATGAGAAATCATATAAAAATATTATTTGCTAAGTGTATGCTTTAGTGCATCTAAGGCTTGCACATTAGCCTCAATGTACTTGTCATTACCAAAATAAATTTTCTTGGTAGTGGTAAGATAGACATGCAAACTTAGGGCTTTTAAATAAGCACCCATCCTAAATTTTCACATATCGATATTAGAAACATCAAATATGGGAGGGGCAAGGTGATCCATGAGTGTAAAAACTATATGTGTGCAAATACAAATATAGATTAGCAATCCAAGATCTCACTCCTAGGTGGTTAAACAAAATGTTAGGAGTGTAGGCTCTGATACCAATTGAAATACACCTAGAGGGGTGAATAGGTAAACTAACTAATCTAAAGACAAATAATGCAGAATTAAAAACTCAATTGTAACACACTATGTGTAACCAAAGAGTGTAGCCGAATTTTCGGTGAAAGGCTCTGGACTATCTCCTCTAGATTCCTCTAGATTAAGAGTTGAGGTGCTATATGAAGCTCTCTTGGTTCAACACAAGTATGAGCACACACAAACTATATATAGCATATGAATATGTGCAATATAAAGCAATGCAAGATGTAAGAGAGATAGAGTTAAGAGATAGTGGATCAAACGCAAATAATAAGATATGTTTCGAGATTCAAGCCACTGCTCTAAGTCCCCGCCTTCACACAGAAGTATTTTCACTACGTCCACACAGGACCTTCCACTAAGGGACCTCCACTGAGAAATTACAACTCCACAATTGGAGTATACTACACCTCTCTCAAACATAATCACCTCTACACAAGACGGATAGGCACAAAGCCAAAACACAATCACCTCTACACAAGAGTGATAGGCATAAGGCCAAAGCTCAAACACAATCACCCCTACACAAGAGAGATAGGCACAAAGTCAAAACAAAAAAAAAAGATTACAATCTTGGTGATCTAATGATCACAAATACAGTTGGTGATCACAAACAATTTTTCTCACAAAAAAAAGATCATATAGATAGGATTAGAGATGATAACTCAAGTGTGAGAAAATAAAGTGCTTGGAAATGAAAATAACAAATAAAAACACTTGGAAAAAATACTAAATATATTTGTAAAGAAAGATCAAAACCAATTTCCCAAAGACTCTTTTTTCCTTGATTTTTCCAACACTTTGAAAACAAATAAAAGATAAAGAATTTAGGCACAAAAACTCTTTTTAAACTTGCTGCAAACTACTGAGAAAGATAGGAAGAATAGCTCTCAAAAACCTTGATGAAAATAGCTTGAGAGAACCCCAATTTATAGGCTCTCAGAATTATAGCCGTTGGGGTCCAGAAAAGGTCAATTTTGACCTTCCGGTTGACCGGCCGGTCGATCGTCCAACGGTCATATTCTGACCGTTGAGCCACCGGTCGACCGCCCCGGCTAACTCGCCTACCGGTCGACCACTCGATCGACCGAGCCTAAAGGCACTCAGCCTGTCGGTCGACCGCCTGGTCGACCGGCACTACCTGAGAGTTGGGTAATTACAGACGGTCGACCGTCCGGTCGACCGGCCTTATAGGCAACGCCTTGTGCACGTCCTTGTGCACATCGGTCGACCGAGCTCTGGTTCGGTCAATCGGCCGGTCAACTGCTAGCAGGCTCAGGCTAGGGATTAGGATATGAAACTTAAGTCTTTTTAACACCTGTAAAATCCCCTAAAATCTCATAAATTCTATAAAAATAAGTTCTTATTAATAATTGAAGAACAAATATGTGTGATAAAAAATCAACACATATTACAAACTATTTGAATTATTTTTGTGATATAGAAATTAAGCTTTAACACAAAATTCGGTATTTTCCAAAAGCCAAACTTTGAAATGAAAATCTGATTTTTCTCAAACTTATATAAATATAAAAATAAGATATTTAAACTCTTTTGAAGCATAGAGTGTATGGATAGAATTGAATACACATATAAAAGATATATCTATATTTTTGACATTAAATCCAAAATAAGTTTTATTAATTACAAAACTCGAACACATGAACTAGAATCTTCAAAATAAGTTTTTTCTAAATATATGAAGCGTAGGTGTATATAGATGAATCCAATATACATTAAACCATGTAAACTTGTTTAGATTATATCCATTCATGAGAACCATATATATGTATATTTGAAATAAAAAAAAACGGTTAAACCGAAAGCCAAACATATTGAACTTATGTGTGTGAACTTGAGCATACCAACACTAGTCTATCTTACACAAGATCTAAACACAAACTAAAACTAAACAAACCGAAATCTTCTTGTAGAACTCCTTCTCCAAGCCGACTCGATCCAAACACAATCCAAAGAGCTTGACTTCATCTGAGTGCTAGATGTGATCTTGACGCGCGAGCTCTTGAATCTACATGTGTTAGCTCCAAAACTCTTTAGTTGAAACTAAACACCTACTAAGATCTTGATCAAATATCTGAAACTAAATAAGCATAAGATCATTAGTACTATAACTACATGAGTTAATCATCATCAAAACTAGAGTAATGGGCCTTTGGGCCAACAACAGGTGCATTTGCCGCGATGGTGCCAATTCTGTAAGCCCCACATAGCTTGGCCGTTGTAAGGGAATTTAATTAGTATAGCTCCAGGATGGAGAGATGTGCATGTCTATTGAAAAAGATGAAGACTATGTGTCACGCCCCGCAATCATAATACTCATAAAATGGGGTATGTGACGAGAGCCGTATTTTTAAAACAAATACGTTAAGCCTCACTACATTAATTCAAATAAAATAAGGTTTATCAATTATTTCAGTTAGAAGAAATCAAATACATAATGTCATTAAAGGTTTCACTTATTACAACATAATGAAATCATAGAAAACATAACCATAAAAAGTTTCTCACATATGAAGATAAAAAAAAATCTGCCTATTGGAGATCAGTAAGGTGCTCGAAGTACTTCTACTCCTGCAGAGTCTCTGGATCAGAACCTGAGCAATCAAACTCAGGTCGTCAATAGCGACCTAAGTGAGTGATGAAAAGAGAGAATATAAAGAAACATGCAAAAGTAACAAACAACATGCATAGCTAAATATAGTTTATCATGCTAATAATTAGCATATCAGAATCATGTTAAAGCACAATAATATACAACACATAACCATTTATAGATTATAATTTATCCAGATAGAGTCATGTTGTCAATATATCTGTGTATGTTTATTCTTAATGTCTTGTTGTTTGAAACTGATAATAGAGACGGTAGACGGTAATTTGTGTTTTAGGTGGGTTTCGTACATACCCGGAATTACGGCTCAATCACCTGGCGCTGAATCAACTCCTACCACTAGGTTGTCAATATCAATAACAATAACAATATGTCAATAACAATTACAATATGAACAATACAGGATGTCAGTTAACCCCCGGAACCCTGCAGTAGAACTGTATTTTTGCTGCGTATATCCTAAGTCTACCCAAAATACCAACACCGTCTCCTTTATCAATTTTTCCATCCCAGGTGTAAGTTATCTAATGATTATGTCATTTAAGTTACTAGGTATGAACAATAACAATAACAATGACTATGTAACAATGAAACAATATCTTACCCGGTGACAATAGTAACATGATCTCTTTTTTTTCAATGTTCTTATGATCCAATACAATATGACCACTCCTACTATATAGTTTATATATAATATAAGAATTCAGTATCACATTCCTTTTCTGCAATTTCAACTACTTTTAAATATTTTTCAATAAATGACAATTTCACAATTTTAAATAATTTCTACCTCTATTAAATAATTTAATGAATTCTAATCAAGAGGAATTTAGTGATTCCAGAAAAATTATAATCTATTTATACAACATCAATATTTGTAATCTCACAATTTTCTAAATAAATTCTAAACTCTAGAAAATTTAACAATCAATTTACTAAATTAACTATTCAATAATAGCAATAAATAGACATCCCAAAATAAACAAAACGATTTATATACATAAAGTGAGTAAAAGAACACTCACCTGGGCTTATCACGTGTCCAATTACCAATTTGAAGATTCTATATTAAATACATTCAATTAGAGTTTATCGAATTTTACATATATCAAATTTACATGAGATATCCTATTTATTTAGTATTTTAAATTAAATATGGATGATTCAGATCTTTAAGCTAGGTTGCATAATGAAGTATAGAGTTCATGGATATTTAGATTTTATTTACTGATCTTTATGGGGCTTAAATGGTTAAAAACATAAAAAAAATTTAACGGGTCTGAATGTTGTAATAGCGGGTTTCAACTTAGAAGGCAGTGGTTCAGTCCCATATGAGTTGCAAATAATCCCAAAAATTTTCAATAGATTCTGGGGGTTATCTAGATATTTATCCCTATTTTTACTTATTTTTCTCAATTTTTTATCTAGCCAAAAAATTATTTTTCAATAACTTAACAGGTCTTTTTTGTAATTAGGTCGGGTTACAATAGATTAAAACCCACAATACTTGGGCTGGACTGAAACTGGGCTTTCTAAAATTGGACTTCAAAAAATATACATATCTATACAATATTATTTTTTTCTTTTCTGTTTTCTGGCTTGGCCCAGAAACCAGGCCCAGGGTCTGCTCTCGACCTGGCCGAGAGTAGGCCCAATGGTTCTCCTAATTGTTTTGTTCTTTTCTGTGGCCTGGGCCAGTGGTGAACCCGGCCACTGGTCAGCCCATTAAACCAGGCCCGGGCTTTTGCACCCGGGCTGGGCAGCCCACCAGATTTTTTTTCTCTTTTTCTTTTTTGTTTTTGGCCCAGTGGCGCCCAGGCCACTGGGCCTGCTCCTGTTTGCACCCGGGTGTGGGTCGCCCACTGCACAGACCCGCGGGTCTGTGCAGCAGCTGCTCTCGGCCTTTGGCCAAGAGCAGTCTCTCTCCTTTTTTCTATTTTTTTATTTTTTATTATTTTGTTTTCTATAATTTAATTAGGGTAATAATAGGTTACTTTTATATATTTTATTTTAAATAAAGGTGAGGTCTTTTTTTTATATATATGGAGAACAGATTCATGGAAAAGAATTCTAAGCATGGTATTTCAATTTGAAGTGCAATTTTATTTTATTTATATCTTTTTTTTTTGATGAGATCTAAATTTATGAAAAGAAGAAATTAAACATGATATACCATAAATTTATAGTTGATACAATTTATCTAGATCTTAGGGGATTTAAGTTTCATAAGAAGAGTTTTAATCATGTTATATTATTAAATTCTTATTATTGCAATTTAATTTAATTTTTTTTCTAGATCTTTAAATAAGAAAAATTTTTATGGGAAATTCATGGGAAGATAATCTAATCATGACAATTTAAAACAATTTTTTAATTCATAAAATTTAATTTTTACTTATTTGGACTGATCCTCTTTACCTTCTCCTCAATCTTCAAGCCTCAGACACGTTCCTCCGTCAATTTTTACTTACTTGGATTTCTTTCTGATTGTTGTTCTCTTTTTTTTTTTTGTAAAGAAGCAGGAGAAGAGAATTACGATAATATAATCAGATAAAATCTTTTAGGTTAGTATTTTTAGCAATCAGTTTGTTAAGATGAGAATCCAGGTTGTTAAGATAAGAAATCATGTTGTTAAGATAAAGATCCCTAAAGATCTCTTGAGATCTTTCAGCTGGAAATTTGGAATTTAAATTGGGATTTAGGTTTGTTTAAATAATTTAGATCTCCTACCTAACCACACGCTAGCGTGGCAATATAGTTTAGATATTAGGATTTAATAAAAGGAACATGAGTTTGAAACTTGGCAAAAACAAAATATATATATATATATATATATATATATATATATATATATATATATATGAGAAAAATGTATATCAGCCGACGGCTGAGAGACCCTCTCAACCTGCGGTGACGTGGCACATTATTAGCCACATTAGAAAGGACGCCCCGCCTATTGAAACAGTTGAAATTACTAAATGCCCCTGCGGTAAAAGACAGTGGATTTGTATAGTTTATTATTTTTTATATTTCTGACATTAGTCAATATTGTCACAATTATCTTTTATAACTGCGGCAAACTGCGACCAATTTCATCAAATCACGAAACTAATTTGAATGCTTCTTTATTAATTTTTTGTTTACTAATTTGAAATTTACTGATTTTGAATATAGTCGTAGTTTACTTTTTTCGCATGTAATGTATAAATTATTATTATTATTTTTTACATATTGAATGCGGACAAGGACTGCGACTATGATCGCAGTGCTTAACGAGAGCATGTCGTGGACATTTTTTTGCTAGGTTAAATATAATAACGGTGACTAAGAACTGATATTATAATCGCAGTTTACGTATTATTTTATATATTTATTCTTCACAGTGACTGTTATCTCAGCCGCCTATAAACTATTAAATTTTTTTTACGTATTGCATGCGATCAAGGACTGCGACTATGGTCGCAGTACTCACGACAACATTTTTTGTGGATGAATTTTTTGCTAGGTTAAATGTAATAACGGTGACTAAGGACTGATACTATAGTCGTAGTTTACGTATGATTTTATATATTTGCTCTTCACTGTAACTGTTGTCTCAGCCGCCTATAAACTACGAATTTTTTTTACTTATTGCATGCGAAGTAGGACTGTGACTATGATTGCAGTGTTTAACGACAGCAGTCGCAGTTTTCTAATTTGTGATATACAGTGAGATATACAGTGAAATATACTGATTTGAGAGGACTGCGATCATGTTCGCAGTATTATCTGTTTATATAGTTTAATTTTGGATTGCGACCATGGTAGCTGTTTTTAACTTTATTGAATGCAAAATGATCAAACTGTTTATGACTGGACAGTGATCGTGGTCGCAGTTTCATATGTAATTATTATATGAGTACTGCGACCATTATCGCAGATAAGATGCAGAAATAATAACTATTCAGTATACTTTATATGTATTTTAAAAATATGAAAGATTATTTTACAGATAGAAGTAAATTTTATTTATAACATAATATGGTCAGAAAGAGACCTTACAAAAAAAGAGCATTAAAAGCTCTTAAAAGAAGACAAAATAATATTGAATATCAGAAGATTAGGAAATCCTAATCCTCGTCGTCATCACCATCATAAGCAGATTCGTCATCTTCATTCTCCTCGTCTTCCTATTCATCACTTATTTTCTCATCACCTTCCTCTTTTTGAGGGTTTTTTGGTTCATCAATAAACTCTCAGAATGGATTGTCTCTATCAAGCTCTTCGTCCGATCCGTGTCGAGAAGAACCTGTAACAGATATGCTCAAAGAAAGCGAGCCTCCAGCATCAGAGGACATGCTTTCATCAAGCATGTCTCTGTCAAGTGGCAGAGGAATAATTTCCTCCTCAGTAAGCCCCATGAAAACTTCATCATCCTCATAAAGAGGAGGATCAGATAAAATATTATTTGATGTAGTGAGATAGTCAAAAGTAGTGAAGTCCAGACTGGTATCAGATTCACTAGAATACCCTGAAAAAAGAGGACCGGTGGGTGAATGATTGAAGTTGAAATCTGAGTGTTCAGAGGAAGAAGATGGGGAAGACATGATTCAAGAATGAATTATTTTCTGGAAGTTTTTGAAATCAAATTGAAAAGGAAGAGCAAAAATATAGTTTTTAGATATGAGATAATATATTAGTTACAAACACTATATAAAGGTCAATAATGTGAAAGAACATGAATAGTAATAATAATTGTTATAGGTGACGATTGAGTATTGGAAGAAGTGGTAAAAAAATAAATATTTAATTGAAGAGTTATGGGGAGAATCCGAAGAGTTCCTTTTTTCCAGAGGTTTACTACGTGAAGTACAAATTAACTTTTTATAGAATGTTTTTCCTATATCTTTAGATTACGTATGGTGCACATCTTTCCTTTATCGAGATTAATATTAGTGCATCTCTTTTTTCGAGATTGTTGTTGTATCACGGTAGATACAATATTAATTATTTCATTTAATTCAGAGTAATTAATATAGTATTTTATGAGATGTGATATACGCGGACTGATCTCAGGGTCGCATGGCTAATCTACTTTGTAAATTTATCAAAATCTGTTACATAAGGCATGCGAAAAAAGATAGCGACTTTGGTCGTAGTGCTGAACGAGGTCGCAGTGCTGAACGATAGCATGTTTCGTCTGTTATTTTTATGCGAATAAGGAATGCGACTAGGGTCGCAGACGTGATATAAAATTGAAAGTTATATTATATTAAGTCTGCGACCATGGTCGCTGTGATAGAAAGTTTTGTTATACTATGACTGCGACTAGTGTCGCAGTCGTCATATAAAATTGAAAGTTATATTATATTATGTCTGTGACCATGATCGCAATGTTCGAAAGTTTTATTATACTATGACTGCGACTATGATCGCAGACTTTGTAAAACGGTCAGAATTCTGTTACATAAGGCATGTGAAAAAAGACAGCGTCTGTCGTCGGAGTGCTGAACGATATCATGTTTCGTCTGTTATGAATTTTTGTGTTTAAGGAATGCGAAATAATTAACCATTGTATTTCATTATTTTTTTACACTGTACATTTGTAATAGAAAAATCAATATACGGTTGCCCCACATTAAATTTCATTTTTCTATTCATTTCAGTTTCTTTTATTAAACCTATATGAGTTGAAAATAACACGAAATAAAATAATATAAAAAATTAAATAAAAAATAACAGGTTTTTATGTTTCAAACATGTTTTTTACTTTTCAATGATGCTGTTATTTCACATTATCTTGATCCAAATTTTTTCTATTATATTTTCGATGTAGTAGAATTAGGAATTTTATAACTGTAGATATATTCAACTGAAAATTCTTTAGGTAAATTTTGTTTGTGGATGAGTTTATGCTAGTTTAGAAGTAAAAAAGGGGTATTTTCGTCAATTTGATTCACGATTCTTTAGGCGGGATTTTTTGATTTTTTTTGCGCCTACACTTTGCGACCGATATATGGCATATATTCAGCCACGTCACCGCCGGCTGAGAAACTCTCTCAGTCGTCGACTGAGGTACAGTAACCCTTATATATATATATATATATATATATATATATATATATATATATATATATATACACACACACACACACACACACACACACACACACACACACACACACACACACATATTTCTTTTTTTTTTTTTTTGTTTCTTTATTTATTTTATTTTATTTTATTTAGGGTATAACATAACAAGAATATTACACTATGACTATTATCTATCACACCAACGGCATAGCTCACTCAGTAACTAATGTCAAGAGGGGGGGTTTCAGACTTAATATGAGAGACAAATATGCATGACCAAACAGGAAAATCTACTCATTTAGGAGCTAGCTGTGCTTGTGATCAGTTACATCTAAGATCAGATTGAGTGGAGATCTAAATTGAAATTTCAACAGTTTCTACCAATGTCGCTGATGGCCTGAATATGGAGGTTGGTGCAGAAATACAGTATGTTTGTGGCTTAGATTGGCTGCGCCGCGTTTGGAGTATTGGCATCCTCCAGGTATACATACATCTCTCCCCCATGTCTCCCTCCCTCCCTCCTCACTGCGCATGTGCATTTGTGTTTGTTGAGAAAGAATGTAAAATCTTCTTAGTAGAGTTTTTTAACTCATCGGAAAAGATAGTACAGAGATTGAAATTCAACAGTGCAAAGTAGAAGACCAGACGCAGCCGAAGACAGAGGGCCGGTCGACCGACCATGCACCAAGGCGTGCACGAGAAGAAAGGAGTGTAGAAGTCCACCGTCCGGAGGAGCTGTTCAGCAACTATAAGCCTGGTCTACAGGCCACAAGGTCAAACTGGCTCTGAACAGAAAGCGGTTGACCACCCGATCGACCGTGTAAAGCACAGTTTTGACATTGCACATAGCGCCATCGACCGCCCGATCGACTTCACGTCGGATCTGAGTAGTTCCCTAATGAGATCCTGACTTTGTTTCTGATCTGATCAAATCTGTCGATTTTCTTTTTTTCAAAGATTCTCTGGTTATATAAAAAAAGGGTTATTGTCCCTATTGATTATATCTTGTAATTGATTGATTAATAAGATCTCTCTCCCCTTCTGTTCCGAGGACGTAGGCAATTATCGAACCTCGTTAAATTTGTGTGTTCTTGTTTTCTTTCTTTTATTTGCTTGTTCGTGCAATTGGCGACTATTCTGTGATGTGTTGTTGTTCTATGTTGCTTGGATTCCAACAGTGTTTGTGTGTATGTCTGCAGGCACGCACGCACGCACAAGCTCACAGCTAGTTGAGATAGCGTCCTCAGAATGATTGAAGCCCAAGACCTCCAGTTGAGAAGAAGGCAACAATATGAATAGAGAATCAATGCTGACCAATAAAATGTTTGTTAATTCTCTGGGTTCTTGCTTTTGGTTCTCAAGTAGCCAGCATAACCTGCCAACCATCCTGTAGATTGCCGGCAAACAACCCGAACCATTCCCTGTAAACAGCCGAGCATCAATTGTCACATTACCCCTACACTTGGTTAATTAGCAAAAAAGAGCTAATAACATCTATACACTTTGTCCAATTTGTTCACTCTGTGCCCATGATATTAGTTTGATGCAGTCCAAGGTGAAATTTTTTTTTTTTTTTACTGCGGTCTCAGGGTCTCTTGTATAATTTGAACCAAATGTAATTAATCTGAGGAAAAGTTCTTGTCAAACTCAGAAGTCAAGACAAGTGTTGGACAACAAAAACATCAAGAGCAATGATAGATACCTAAAAGGCCAAGACAATATAGAAATTAAAACAATGAGAGGAAGCATAAATGTACATGTAACAACAATAGCAACAACAATAACAAAGCCTTCTATTCCAAATTATTTGGGTGCTAAAAAATTAATGGGTATTTCAAGAAGAACATGAAGGATGGTGTGTATAAAATTGATTGATTTAATACCACGATCAGTTAAAAATACATTAATGTTCTCTAAGCACCTTCAACCCAAAAACGAATCTATACATGTTAACTGATTCCAGCCATCTACACTACGAACCAAACCACAGAAAATAAATTACAGCTACTGAAGATCAAACCTAAATACATAAGATGAGGGGAAAAGAATGTTGAAACTGAAACAAATGAAAACTTACCACCACTATACATCCCAACCATCCTGTCGGCTATTAAATCTCCATCTGTTGGCTGCCAGATTCCCATATAACTTCGTAAACTTGGCTATGCAGTCACTCCTCACATTATAATGCGCCTGTGTGTTCCTACTGATGGCAACTCCCGAAAACTTTGACGTGTCAATTGCCCAAGAAGGCTTCACGTACTCAACAGCCTTTGTTAATGAGCTTGCATTGGCATACAGGAAATTCAGCAGCACATCCTCGCAGTTGAAAACTTTGTCCACAATATCCCTTCCCATTGCTGCCTCCTTGCTCCAGTACCTCCCGAATGCCAACTCCTTGTCTACGAAAGCGGCTCCTGTTAGTATCATGTTGTACCCTTTCCGCTTTCGAGTATACCTCTCGTCATGATATTGGAGGGGGGTCCCCGCAGCCAGCCGTGGATAGAATCCCACGATCCTATCTGGGTGATCTCGCCAGACCTTGAACCCTCGCTCTACATCATCACATGTCATCATAATGTCATCATCAAGCTCAAGAACTGCCCTAGTCTTTATCAATGGGTCTGGCCTAAACCTATTGTTCAAAGAATTCTTATCTTCTACTCTGATCCTGACAGGAACGGCAGAGTCAAAATCACTCAAATTTGGTCGCTGGCCTTTGTTCCACACCACCACAATCTCCTTTACGGAAGAACATCTTGAATAATGCTTCACATACATTTTCAAGTTCCAAAGCCGTGCATCATATGTCATAGTTAGCATGGTGAACTGAGAATAATGCTCATTCACTGGATAAGCCTCTTCTGCTCCATTTCCTCCATATATATAATGAGTCCCAATGCATGTTAATGCAACTCCTATTAGGAATATGAAAGCCAGGGCCAAACGACCCGTCCACGTATTGGTCTTTATTCTTCCTTGCAGAGGAGAAGATAACCTGTTCAAATGATCTAAAAACCATTTCATCTTAGAATAAAGATGGATCTTTTCCTTTCTCTCAGTGATATCGCTTCGTTTTCCTGAGATTGGAAGGAGCCAGCTAATGGGTGGAATGCAGTTAATGGCACCCAGTAGTATCCCGTTAAAACAACCAATGTGATGGCAGCTCCAAATGCAATATAGCCAAAAATAAGCCTTTGACCAGAGTCACCTGAAGGAACTCGATCTCCATCCATCACAGCAACCCATTTTCCGGATGGAAGCATCTGTGCATCAAGGTGATGGTAGCGAGCACCATTCCAAACATTCCGTCCTTTTTTGGGCTCTTCAATTCCGAGTGGAACTTCAATCTCCTCAAATTTATCTGTAGTGAGGCACGTCACTTTGAATAGACGCACTCGGCGTCCATATGTCTCACCGCAGTCCTGGCCTGTTCGATAGAGATCACCTTTGTAGATAAATGGTCTTCCTGCATTGCGAGCACCAAAGCTCTTGTCTGTCTTGTGTACTGGGTTCTGTTTGTGCGGTTTCCAGGGACCAAGTGGGGAGCTGCTGTACCAGATTTCAAGCTCCCCGTTCTTTTTGGAACCAAAAGCACTGAAATCTGATCCAAAAAGCCAATGATAGCCGTTGTACTCTACGATGAATGCATCTATAAGAGGCTTATTCATAAGGACCTTCTCCAACTCCCATTTAAGAGGAAATTGCAATGCTCGATAGAGACAGAGATCACCTTTCTCACTGCCTTCAGGCATCATATATATCTGTAAAATACAGTAAACAGTATGAGGGCGATCATCAATATCTAGAGATGAAGGGAACTCCACTGTCCTATGGGAGAAATGGAAGAGTGATAACACGATTAGACAATGCATGTTTACCTGGTTCTGATAGCTGAAAACAAATGGATAAGAAAGATGCCACTCCTCATCTAAAGCAATACCCAGGTGCTTCCATGTTGCGCCCTCGTCCTTGCTCACAGCAACACCAATGTCCCCTTGCAATGTGACAGAGTTCTTTGTTTCGAAAAATAAATAAAGAGCATCCTCCTGAATAAACACTTGTTATTGTCAGACACCAAGCAATAGACAGCCATTTTGTATAAATAACAGATTTTACAAAAGACAGAAAGTAAACATGTGTGGCTAAGTTGTATTTAAAAAATTACTCCAGAGACAGAAATAGAAACTGCACCACCCAAATTTCAACATCTGGACTGAAAACTGGGTCAAATCACAATATCTTCAAGTTAGATATAATCAAAATAATAGAACCATGAACTGCCTGAACTGGCTGGTTTCTTCGACAAGTCAAAAGAAGTATTAAGCTAATTCCTCAAATTATTTGATTCTGAGAAAATAAAGAGATCACTTTCATTGTATCACTTTCATTGTAATAATTACTTAATCTTTATTGACAAAAAGGGCAATGTTTTGTGTTCCAAAGAGTCAAATATTATTATTCTACTTATCATCAACGTAGTGCTTCTGGTTATCACATCATTTCTTTTATCTAAGTGAAACTATATTAGCTTTACAGCACATGCCCACTTTTAAGAGATTTTAAGAGTGATCCATTGTGGAAAGAGAGTTTTCTCTCTGATTATCAACTATATCTAACCCCTCCTGCTTCTTTATATACACCTTTCTCATTCTCACAGAACTTGTAACAATAATTGACCAAAATCCAAGATTATCAAGATAAGCTTCAAGGTTGGCCTCTTTTTTACAACCATATTGCAATTCTCCAGCTTTCACTCTCTATAGACACTTACAACTATAAAGGGTTCTTGTTGAATTTCTATGAATACAATATTTCAAGTGCACATAACGTATGAACAGATATGTGACCATTATAGTATATATAATGGACCTTTTGTAAAAAATCAGATATAAAGATAGCATATAGCATACAATTAAACTAAGATAGAAATAGATCTGCAAACAAACAATTGCAGCTCATAATGGATATTAGCTTACTGAATTTCCTAAAAATTAGGAAATTCACTAAGATGAAGCTATTAAGATAGAATTTCCATTCTAGTCCAAAGAGGACACCAGCCAAATTTAAAAGCGTACTGCGGATCACAAAAGTACAGCCGCAAAAGAATCTCAGATCCTCCAAAATCACTTAAAATTAGTTTCAACTTGGCAAACCCCACCTCAACCCCCCCCCCCCCCCCCAAACAAAAAAAAACACACACACACCCACACACACGCACGCACAAAACCAAGAAAAAGACAAAAAAAAAAAAAAAAAAAAACCACCCATGCTCTTTTTATCATAAACGGCCTGTTTGGTTAAGGGTGGAAGTGAGGAAGTGAGGAATTGAGGAAGTAGTAATAATTCCCTTTGGAACTTGGGAATTGGTCAGTAAGTTTTCCGGTGTTTGGATGTTGCTGGGAAGTGTGGCTTGAAAAATATTGTCTTTTCCGGTGTTTGGATGGTAATGTGAAAGTGGAAGTGGAAAAGTTGACCACAAAGTTGACCGTAAAATAATATTAAAATAAAAATTAATTAAGAAAAATAAAAAATAGACTGTAATTAAAATGCAAGTGAGATTTACATAATCAAAAAATTAACTGTTTTGTGCTACAATTTATTACAAATGTGATTTACATGACCACAAAATTAACTGTAGCACTCTGGAAGTGAGGAAATGGTTGTGTAAAAGATAAAAGATAAAAGGAAAAGAGGTTTTCTTATTTTCCTTTTCTGGTGTTTGGATAGATAGGGAAGTGATCAATTATACTTCCCTATTTCCTTACTTCCGCCCACTTCCTTGCAACCAAACAGCCCCAAAGATGTGCATAGGTTGGAAAAGTTTCCAGATAGGCTGTTGGCATTATCATCATAAGAGCAGTGGAGATGCTCGTGCAGGTTGGTCCTAATCACGCTAGAGTAAGAGGCAGTTTCCCATTTACGACAAGCATGGCCTTTGTCCTTCAGTGCAATGGCAGACATTTACCCAGATTATTTATGCATACTAATTAGCAGGCCGATTATAGGAAGAAAACATCCAGCTAAATAAACTACAGACATGTTCCCTAAAAAGAGAGACCCGTGATTGTGGTCGCTAGACACAGGAACAGTCATGAGTCTAGCAGATGCCACATATATTCTTAAGGCCTGAAGTCATCCACCTTTTCGCTTGCTAATAAATTTTGCATGATTAATTCTATACAGGCTATTCAACATAATTTGAGAGAAGGGCCAACAAGTGTTCTGTGAATATGAAAAGGAGGTGAAACAAGTAGAACTGATGTTCAAAGAGCTCACTAGGGAAGAACAAGGGCAACCATTACTTCCCCCGTGGTTTTAAACATTGGCCGATTCTAATATATATTGGCGATATCTTATCGGTTTTGAGTTGCTTGATTCAATATAGCGTTATAATATCGGCCGATGTAGGGACCAATCATGTACCAGTATTCACGATATTGATATTAAAAACAATTGGCCGACACGGTAGGATTCCAATATTTTAACCATGCTTCCCCCCTTCCCATTTGAAGACAAACCTGTCATCTCCTGCCTGACCTATCAAGATGAACTTGTGAAGAGCCTAGTTAAATAATCTAACACATAGAAGAATCTTGCAAGTTCAGCGTGAAGGCATATGCATCCCTGCCCAGCAAGAGTCGGGTTGGTAACCCAAAGTTAACAAAGCTCTGCCAGAAGGTATAATCAGATCTAGCCGGATAAAAGGGGTAGGCTCCGGATCAGGACTTTTGACCCGATTAAACCCCGAGTAATTAAATGATAAGGACAGTTGATAAACTTGTACAAAAAGTGTCCTATCCAATAGATTTTAAAGCATTTGTTGAATGTCCTTACTGTTTTGCATGCAAGTTCCAATTCTATTTCTTCCAAGAAGTAAAATTTTCTTTCATTAGAATTCTGTATATGCCTAATTGAACTCAAAAATCAACTTCACCCATTTAGTAAACAGGTTTCCTTGGTTGGGTCTGGATAACTGTGTATAAAATCTATATGGGTCTGTTCAATTTCTGGCCCCCAAACACAACCATCTCAAGAATTTAATTTCACATTCTCGAGCTATGAAGTGGGTAGCTGCATGAGCAAGAACTAGGAAGCTTCATAAGCACATGTACTTGAAGTCACAATAGCCCCAATTCCACAACAACTCAATAATTCAATAAAGAAAAGACAACTTACTAATTTTGGAGATAGTTATAGACTTATATGTAGATTTCTCTAGTACACCTAATGACTTGGTTAACAAATGATGCATTGCTATGTAAGCATAAATTACTAATTTACAATCAAAGAGTTGATTTCTGCTATTATGATGGCTTTGGCCACACAAATAACTTCAATCAATCATCAGGAAAAGGAACCAGAGTAAATAAACAAATGTTGCCACATATAATGAGGTCAGTGAGTCTCAAAGTAAGCAATTGATCTAAGCTCTTACTACAATCACTTGTCTAGGAAGTCAGCCCCTAGCTCAGTTAACAGATTGGGTTAAATACGAAAAAGGTAGCCGTGGTTTGAAATCATCTTAAAGTGGCCACCAAAGTTTTTTTTTCCAATCTAAGTACCCGCTGTTAGCTTCCGTGAGTGGGTTTTGTTAGTTTTTGACCCATATTAACACATGTTGTGCACATAACCTAATTTTATGACCAAATTACACCCACCCTTTCCCTCTCCGCGTGGGTGTGTGCGCGCGCACTAACGTTGCTCGTTGCATGCAGTAGCAGCTATAACGCTGCTCGCTGCATGCGACAGCAATAGTTGCTACTACAGTTAATACCACAGCAACTGTCGCTGGTACTGGCAGACACTGGTTGCTGCAATTAGCTACTTCTGCAGTAGCTATAGCTTGCAGTAGGCATTGTGTTATGATGGCAGTTGCGGCTGCTACTTGTTGTAATTGCAGCTGTTGTTTTGTCAGCAACTATTGTAGCTCCTCGAGCTGACTACAGCTGCTCCGAGTGAAAGAGTGAGATAGAGAAAGATGAAACAGGGAAGATAGGGGGGGGGGGAGAGAGAGAGAGAGAGAGAGAGAGAGAGAGAGAGTTGCGAGAGAGAGGGAGAGGGAGGGAGTGATGAGAGGATGAGCGGGCGAAAAAAGGAAGAGATGAGAGAGATGGGTTAGCACATGGGAGAGGGACCAAATTCGTTTTCCTCTTTTGATCCAAAAAATTTCTCAGACTATGAGTACCTATCTAGTGAATTACCCCGGTAGATTTGTTTAAATTCAACGTTAGAAATTGTCGTTCACCTTGACAATATACCTAGGAGGTAGTTACCTCCACACAATAGAAGGCCCTAGTTGATTAGCTCTCATAGCCTTGCGGCTGGTTTACACCAGCACCTTAACCTTTGGCAAAATTGATGTTCATGCAAGTAATAGCCCCATATTGATTAATTCATTTGCTTTGACCGCCCAAATTAGTTATTGACATTTGCCTAGAGAAAAGATTTTATCCATGCTCCATTAAGGATCAAGTAATTTATGTCCCTCGAATCACATTAAGGCATTTGTCAGTCGACATGACATGTTAATAACATATTCTCCTTCACACATTAGCTTATGTTGTACATCAGAAGTCAAGCGAGTTCCTATTTCAGTCAAAACCCCTTATCTCTTTATACATTCCCAAATCAAGGATAATTATCATGTGCTTGCACCTTCACTCCATAAGCATTAAAGTGCATGAACATAAAAAGGTCTACCAACCCATTAACTGCTTTCCAGATTATATATCAAGGCTTCTTCCTATTCTTGTCTTGCAAGGCATTTTGGCACCAATAGTGTCAAGTTGATAACCACTCATATAATCTTGATTAATTCTTCTGTGGAGGACCCTCGTGTTCAGTCGTGGTCCTTAGCACACTCCAACTTGAATGAAAAAGGCTTGGTAAGACAAGGATGATGATGCTCATGAAGGTAGGATATCCACTTAACACCGGATTTGACACTCCTATCCACGTGTGAAAATCCATTTGAAAGAGAGTTTCTTATGACATCAAATCAGGTGACTTAAAAGGAAACATTTAGATTACATGACCCAAGGAAAGGTGTAAAAGGTCAACTTCTTGGAACAAGTTATCACTATGCATAGTTCTATAGAACCTGGCAGGACCATGAAAATACTTCAAAATACAAATGGATGATTGCCAGTTTGTCATATAAAAACAAAAGTTATTGAAGAAAGAAAAAGTCTAGGTGCCCAAATAAATCACAAGTCAACCAAATAGAGAAGTTAGATGAGAAAACCGGAGAAGAGTGGTCACAAGTTCAAGGACCAGCTCCCAAATATTGAGAGGAATTTTTCTCTATTAAAAAGAGAGGCGAATAGTTATCCATCTTATTATTCAAAAACAAATAAATAAGTTAGGCAACTTTTTAACAATTTTCCCCTTGAAATCCTTCAGAGAAACCAATATTCTCTGTTAATTTTAACTTGATTAATTTTACACCTGATGAGGGTGTGAATTTTTACAGGCATGGGAAAAGAACCATCATAGAATGGACCATTCAAACTATCAGATGTATATCCCACACAAACGCTCAAGAAAAAGGCTACTTTACAGTACCCAAATTCTGAAAAGTTTCGGGGGGGGAGAGAAGACTACTTGAGAAAAATTGTGCAATTCCCTTGCGAGGATAACAACTTCCAAGAATTTGCTCAAAAAAAATGGCTGCAAAACACCTGACAAGCAACATGCTACGTAAGTTACAAGAAACCAAGTCTTCAAGCCAATCAATAACTGAGGTTCGACCAGCAAACGTGTACTAGATGATCGGCAAAAAGTGCCAATTTGAACTAAGCTTTCAGATTGAGAGGCAAAAAAAGCTAGAATTGCAAAAATCATAACAAATAATGCCATCGAGTATAAGCATATGAACCCAACTGCCTGCCACTAAAATCAGCTAGCATTAGCAGCCAAAAACCAGATAAATGATTGATAAAACCCTAATTTTACATAAAACTTGATCCATTATGCTTCCATTGATCCCTTTCATGGTTGGCCTCTAGCCATGTTTATTTTTTGGAAGAGATATTTTTAACTCAGATCATCTGCTTCATAATAAAATGATAAATACGAGGCAGATGTGACACACCAAATTTGTCCAAATCTTCATAAAAGGACAAGCTTAACCAAAGGGACATTTCAGAATTTTTCTTAATTCTGAAAAAGGAAAAAGGAAAAAGGTAGAAATCAGTGCCGTAGAGCTAGCAAGACATAAAACAACTAATAACCAAATAACTAGATGAACAAGGTTTGTCCACTGTGCAATTATGGGCTCAAAACAAAATAGAACACGTTTTCTCCCTTCTAGACACTGAAGCTGAAAAAAGTTAAAAGAAACGACCAGCATACTGTATAAACCTAACTAGTGCCCATATCCATTGATAAGACAGCAACAAAGAAGAGGAACATAAACAAACTTCATAGAACCTATATTCTATGGCAATTAACCTTAAAAGCTCAAATGAAGAATCCAAGGGGAAAAAAAAAGCATACAGTCAAGGCGAAAGCTATCCTAAATACTAGTAGTAGTCATGTGTTCAAACTGTTTAGGTGCTTGTTCAAATTAAGAAAAATGACTCCATGCAGAACCATGATGAGAATATTAGGAGAACTGCTTAGTAAGTTATAGCCACCATGAAGCATGTTACTTCATTGCCCTATATTGTGTTCTGCAATTAATCCAATAATGACCTAAAGTTGAAAGAGCTGCTCAATCTATTGGCAAAATATCCCAGACAATTCAGCTATTGGGACTGAAATTTTCGAGGAAAATAAAAACAGTAAAGTAAAATAAAATAAGTCCCAATTCAAAAAAAAAAAAAAAAAAAAGCACTGTAACCTTTTTTCTACCAAACACACTGTCCACTCACCAGAAGATCAAGGGAGTAAAATCCCGAACTTTAATTCCACTATAAACCTTAAACAATCCATAATTTTCCTAATTTCTGATAAATAACCCCAAAAAATTGAAATTTTGCATTCAAAATTAAGCAACGGACCTGAATAAAGAGAAAGGGATCGGCCACAAAATTGCTCGGGGACCCCGCGTTGGTGGGCGAGGCGCAGGTTAACACCGGATTCGCCACCGGCCATGCCTTGCTGTCGTTCCTCCACTCATCCCACTGTTCACAAAATCCAAGATCTTAAAATCACAAGGAATCAAAACAAATTCGAATTCAAAAGAAACAAACAAGAAAAAGAAAACCTTTTTTGGTTCTCCTCTTTTGAGACTTACATCTTCGATTGGTTTCAAAGAGAGCGGCGAATCCCCGTAGAAGATTCCAACGGACCACGAGCCCTCCCCATCTGGGCGGCACCCCAGCGGCGCCGACGGCGAGGCGATGGGCCTCCTGAAGGGCGAGAAGGCGATCCATGAGAAGACGAAGGAGGCGGATCCGAGGAGGAGCGCCGACAAGAAGAGGAAGAGGAAGGAATTTGATCGGAGAAATTGATCCAATCTCCGATTCAAAATCACCATCTTGGTCTCCTCCTCCCCCCCGTTGCCGCCGCCGCCGCCTACGGTTTCTATCTTGTAGCGCAAGATTCCCACTGAATGTCTAATTTCCGCCGATTCTCTTAATTAATTAAAGAAAAAGATTAAATGTAAATAAAATATCGCCAGTTGCTCGTCTTTTTCTCTTTTTCTTGAGGGTCTTCGGCTTCATTGGAACCAAATAGGAAAAGAGAGAGCGAGGGTCGCCGGTCGCCGCCGCGTGAGAGAAAGATCGACAAATTCAATGGAAGAAGAAAATTATTTTGTCTGTTATTTTGATTTTGGTTTGTCTGGAAGCAGCGAGCGCTTTTGATTTGGTCATTGACGGAGGGCTGGAATGACTCCAGTTTAGGGTTATCCATCTTTTCTACAGATATAGATCCGACGGCTATTGGACATTATGGGAGGTTTATTTAGAGTTTGATTATTAGCGCATTAAGGTATGGTTGTGGACTTTTTTAATGCAGCTCGCGGACTTTTTTGATGCATTAGAAAAATGAGGGTCAGCGTAAATTTTTCATTTTTTTTCTTTGGACAAATATTTGAATTAATTCTAATTTTAAAAATAATAAAAAGAATAAACTCTTCTCAAAAGTATTTGTAAAAAACGATTTGTTAGCTGACGTGGCGCCGACGTGACAGTTTAGATGGTCTCACAGAAATCCGACCTTAACAAAACCGGACTTTAAAATTAGTGAAAAATTTGTCCAGCCTAGACAAGGCCGGACTATTTTGTCACAGAACAAAAAGTCTGGCCTTATCAAGACCGGATTCCGGTACTTAAAAAAAACCATCATTAAGTGGCAAGGCAAGATTCCTGTACTTGAACAAAAATCATCATTTTGAAGTGCGGTCTTAGCAAGGCCGCACTTTCAGTTCCAGCCACCAATAGCAGCAGCAAACAGGAGTTAATGTAGAATACAAAAAATAACATCCCAACTCAATTCAATCTCAATATATCTCAATCTCAATATATCTGATCCACAATCTTACTCCAATCTTAACATACCAATCCACAAGTTCAATACACAATATATCAAAACACATATCCAAACTCAAATCCAACATATCAATAAAACTATATCACAAACTCCAATGCACATACTTAAGTCCACAATACATTAATACACAAACTGAAATCCACAACACAAACTAATATGTCATATAAAATTTTCATCAATCTCATATCATGTATCAAATTAACACAAGTATTTCAATTGTAGTACAAACAAGATAATGCATGTTTAATTCCACAGCGTCCTTGGCTTCGGCCACGACCACGTGCAAGGTTAGTTTGGGGGGCAGGCTGTGTATGTGATGATCCCGCCTCCTCCTCATTTCTTCGATGATGTGTACATCTAGCAATGGGCTGAGAAGGTCATGCTTCGTCCGGTGGATGTCTGGCGTAATCGGATGTTGTGGCAGATGTGCTTAGCGTGCATACCGACTCCTCCCTACCATTCTCTCAATGAAAATCTGCATCTTATGAAGTATCGAGACCTTCTGACTCTCGTTCTCCAAAACCTCCACTGCCATAGTATCTGTGGTGATATATCCCTCAATATGCATCATGCATTTTAATATAAACACATCAATATATAACAATTATAAACTTGTATAAAAATAGTGTTAAAAATATTACCAACTCCCGCTTATACTACCCCGCAAGTTGGTAAGTGGCTGGCAGATTGACACTCCAAATAATCCAGCGCCGAGCGATCCACCAATACCACATCATGTACCAGATCGATCGATTAATGGATGTCTCTTCTAAACTTTATCGGCTTGATCTGCCCATTGGTCAATAAGCGCCACATAAAAGTGTGTTCAATCGATCCGACGCTTGCGGTCCATTCTAGGCAATTGCTCGACGGGCTCAGAGATATGTTAATTAAGGTTGAACTGACTAAGCACTCTGTTGGGAACATGTATCTTTATAATCTCAAAACAAATCAATGGAATCCCGGCTCTTCAAATATGATATCCATGCCGGCAAATTGGAGGTGAAGTCTGTAGGACCTCGTCAGGGTATGGCTCCCACACAACTGCTGATGGTCCAGAATATCAAGCTCATTTCTGTAAAATTGCAAGTCTTTTTGTAGAGTCTGATCCCAAATCTTGTCTACATTCTACCTGCACAATATCATACGATTAAAACAAATGACTATTGAACAAAAGAAAAAAGTATGTATAAATTTAATTTTTTTTAATTTTACCTACATCCAAGTGGTAGCTCACCATGCAGCTGAACGGTCTCAAGTAGGGTTAGCCAACCAACAGAGAGTCTCTCCTAACACCATATCTGATGAAACAATGTAAGCAGTCGTTAAATCAATTTCATACATGTTATAGATAGTATATAAGCATATATTAATAGAATACTCGAAGTACTTGTAAAAGTTCACTGTGTCCGCTAAATAAGGAAGTCTGCATTATGAAAACTGAGTAAAGAGATCTGTACAAATAAGCTATCGCAGCGCTACCCCACGACATAGCACCGCAGACTTCGAAGTCCTCTAATAGACGTAACCATCTGAGATATACTTTGTTCTTGGAGTAATCCGAGAATAACTGAGTGCCGCTCATGTGAAGAATATAAGCACGTGCATGTTGCTGGATCTCTACATCTGTAATTGAGGCACACAGTAAGCTGCTCACGCAACCATGTCGCTTCACCTGTCCACCGTGTATAGCCGTCGGGGGAGGCACCACGCCCAACAATCTATTACGCTCCCTAACCCATTATCTCTCATCTGTCCTTGTAACAGG
Organism: Agave tequilana; assembly: GCA_038442645.1. Lineage (NCBI taxonomy): Eukaryota > Viridiplantae > Streptophyta > Magnoliopsida > Asparagales > Asparagaceae > Agave > Agave tequilana. The sequence goes on from JAVJIF010009561.1 coordinate 29,156, forward strand.
TGGACCATCTATGCGTAATCCGAGAAGCACGGCCACATCCTGCAATGTCACAATCATCTCCCCCTCTCGAAGATAAAAGGAATGCCTCAAGCCTTCATCTCTCAATCAGAGTCGTAAGTAATGGCCGATCAAGTCTTACCCAAGTAAACCTGAAAGAAATCAAGAACCCAGCCCGTGAGATGTACTCAATGACGCGATTATCAGTCAGCTCCCAATGCTTTAGTGACCGTGAATAATCCAAAAACTTGATAAACCCAAGATCCTGCTGATTTGCAAATAAATGAGTGAGAATACAACTAGCATGTTAAAAAGACACGATGTAATATTCAAATATAATACAAATAAAATAATACCCAGCTCAAGTCTATATGAGCGGAATGATGCTCCGCTGTGTAGAACATCAGAACAAACTGGCCCAGGGTCCATAGGTCCCAAACCTGAAGAAAGATCAAATATAAACATCAATAGTCTAAAACCATAGACAATTGTAAGCAAATATTAATATAAATAAACCATACACATACTAATCCTAACAACTCACTACCAACAGTCTAAATAATAACTTTAACATACACATACTAACCCAATGGAAGATGAAGTTGCCAATGTGTTGGGACACCGAGCCTTGTTATGACCTACTTTCTTGCAATTGCTACACCTATTTCGTCTATGACCCTCAGGTTCTCCATCCATAGTACCGCGTCCATGAACAGAAGGCGGGCAATCTGGCGGCCTTTCAACATCAAGAGGGAAGATCATTTGGTCCACGTGTACTCTGGCCAAAATCAATGATCAGGAACATGATGAAACATTGGAGTATAAGACTTACGATAGTTATCCATAGAATACTACGATGCACATAAACAATAAGTGCTTATGTTAGCATAACTACTCTTCTTAGAACATGCCAATTTTTGGAGCTGAGGTAAATTACAAGTATAATATGGTTCACCTTCTCTTAAGGTAACAATGCAAGTATATCCTTCTCGGTTTGACACCTCCCTTTCGGCGTGACTAAATCTTTACCTTGAATAACAACACACCATTTCTTTGCGATATCTCAACTTTGTCTCATTCTTCAGTGTCAACGACGTATCCCATTGCTCTGCTTCTTCACACCGTGTCTGAAAGAATTTAACTAAGCGAAAAAATATTCCTGCGATCAGTGCTTGTATCGGCAAAGCGTGAGCTCTTTTTAACACACCGTTGAAGCTCTCTGAAGCATTTGTAGTCATCATGCATAATCGATGCCCCCCGTTCCTTGACAATGCCCATTGTTGTTCTTGATCTTTCAAACTATTCTCAATTCAAGTATATGCATCTTCACATGTAACTTTTAGTTCCGCTCTTTTGGCTTTGTACATATCTGGATCCGTTACACAACCGGCTTCCCGCAGCAAATTATGCAAGACTTTGTCTTTAAATTTCTTATAAAAGTTAGCTCTAATGTGTCTCAAACAGTAATGATGACTATGTGGTGAAGGACGACCGCTTCTAAGTGCATTTGGTATCCCTTTTATCCAATTGGAGATAAAAGTGATTCTCCTATTTTGATGTACATTAGGAATTAATTCATAAATACGAGATATGAACCATCACCGGGATGATTATGTTTCCCCTTCTACAAGTGCAAAGGCAATGGGTACAATCCACCATTCGCATCCACCCCTGTGGCAATTAGCAGACATCTTTTATATTTTTCATACAAATGTGTACCGTCAATGCTAATAATTGGACGACAGTATGGGAAACCTTCAATAGATGGTCCAAAAGCCCAAAATACATGACGAAATCGAACCATTCGATAAGACATATGATCGAATATGTTGCAGTTACAGTACCCGGATTGCTTGATTTCAGTGCCTCCAAATATTGAGATAGTGTTGCATACGACAATTCCCAATATCTAAATATTTTTATCAGTGCCTTCGTTCTAGCATTCCATGTCTTGTTGTATGATATAATGATGTGATATCTAGCTTCAATATAATCATAATATAACCAAGAGTCATATCAAGCTTTTTCGTCACTATAGAAAGAATCACATTGCACACAAAAGATGCGGTTGCTTTGCGATGATTAGAATTTAGTGAAAGTTGGCTACATAAATGCTCCCACACACACACACACACACACACACACATATTGATCATGAACTTCATCCACAGGAATTCTTTGAAACAGAGGCATGCAGTCTCCATAGGCACACATCTCCAGAAGCGTTGTTTCCCTCTACCCTGGAAGCACAAACTGTTATGTAGTTCGTTTTATTGCTCTTCACTTGCGTGAATGACACTCCACGCATAATGGACCACTCGGTAATTGCTTCTAACAATTTAACCTTTGTTTCAAAGATATCTCCTACTTTCAAGTCATCGGTCACAATTCTTATTATAGACAAGTTAAATTCAGCCCTTATATTCTCCACACATGTAATGTGGACCCAACATCACCCTCCAACTCATCGGGATGTGGGTCTTTGGGTTCTACATATTCATTGTTGGCATAACCAGCATCAACCTTTTTATCATCATCTTCAAGATCTTGCGCTGCTACTTGCATGTTATTCTCATGCGGCACATTTTCACCACTATCGGGGTCATCATCATTTTCGGGCTCTACCACCGCATTATCACCTCTAATCGTTGGTGTAATATTCATCTCAAGTGGAGAGAAATTCGTTGAGTCAATGTCTGGCTCTTGAACATGAGAGACATGCATTGTGTATTGTGTCCAGATACTATTGAATGCATGCATCATATCCAAAGTTCATATATGATGTCTCTATATTGTGACACATCTCATCTCCTTGCGCCAAGATGTTACAACTGTCCAAAAATTACGGTTGGTTAAACAGTTAGTAGAAAGAGTTATATACACAATAATAAAATTTATGGACACTTATATGTTATAAACCGGTGACATGAAGCCTGTTGATTCATAATCCAAATCGAGCATACGTGTAAATTGTCCATGATCTTCAGGTTCTCGATGGATCACAGTATCTTTTTTCACGTATAATTCTATGATTTGCTCGAACAAACACAATTCAAGTATAGCATGACAGTCATCATCATCTGATATTCCTACTGCTTAATAGTCGTCATCATCTGGTATCCCTACTGCTTGATAATTCCCGTGTGATATTGGTCACTTGCATGTCAAGTGAAGTTGATGCTCGCTTGGATTATTTTTGATAATTCGATGAATTTTCTCTATCAATTCACACTTTATAAATCATTTTCTAACAACTATAGGTTTTACTATTCCATTGACATAACTTGGGTTATTATCCCTATCTATTATTAGTTTACCATTAAACCTGTTGTGCGCACCGACAACAACCAACAGAGAATCACACTATCTCCACAACCACAAAGAACACCCAAAATCATAGAAATCACAAGAGAAGAACGCACAATCACAAAACACACGATTTAACGAGGTTCGGCCTGAATGCCTACGTCCTCGGGGCAATCTACGGAGAGAGTTTCAATTAAGAAGATGATTACAATAGCTCTGGATCTCTATGAACACAAGAGAGTCCGCAGCTTATTTTTCTCTAGGCACTCTAACCCTAGAAATTACAATTAGGGCTTAAATACATAACTTCCCGAAACAGCAGTTTTCAGCCTAGACCCGACTGTCGGTCGACCGGTCCGGTCGACCGACTCCCTCGTACGGTCGACCGGTCCGGTCGACCGAAACAACCCGAGAGTTGGGTTCCTGCAGAAAGCCTCTCCGGTCGACCGGTCCGGTCGACCGAAACAACCCGAGAGCTCTGTCTTCTGCAGACAGAGTGTTGCGGTCGACCGGCCGGTCGACCGCTCAAATCTTGTGCACGTTGTGCACGTCGGTCGACCGGACCGGTCGACCGACCTCTGTCTTTTTCTGCTGCTGCTGCTTTTTCCTGCCCGCTGTTCCTTTTCCTTTCGTCGTAAACTCCTTGGCAATCTTCAACAGCACCTGGCATGAATTCACCTCCTCTACTGTACTCTCTCCTCTAACAATTCTCCACCTCGGTGAAGATTTCCAAATCTGAGCCGAACATCGACTCGACAGCGGCTGCACCAATCTGGTTGCCTACGTACCCCTTGCCCAAGGGATCAAGCCATCCGTAGTTCATCTTCATGAGCTTCAGTAAGCTCAATTCACCTGAAGGATCTGGAGCAAGTCTTTGCAGTGAGCAAACTTTACTCCCGACACCACCTTTGTAAGCATATCGGCCGGATTCTCCGAAGTGTGAATCTTCAACAAGTCAATGTCACCTTCTTCCAGAATCTCCCGAACAAAGTGATACCTGACATCGATGTGCTTCGTCCTTGCATGGTAGACTTGGTTCCTTGCCAAATAAATGGCACTCATGCTGTCACAGTTTATCTTCAAGATCTCCTGTTCCACTCCCAAGTCATCGAGCAACCCCTGAAGCCAAATTGCCTCCTTCATGGCCTCTGTCATAGCCATATATTCAGCCTCTGTGGTCGACAAAGCGACGGTAGACTGAAGTGTGGAGCGCCAACTCACCAGTGCCTGCGAGAATGTGAAGACATATCCCGTCGTCGACCGGCGTCTGTCAAGGTCACCTGCATAGTCTGAATCCACATACCCTATGCACTCTTGCTTTCCGGTGTCGTCCTTCTCGAACACTAGGCCTACATCAACAGTTCCATTGATGTACCTCAGAATCCATTTCACAGCTTCCCAATGACCCTGTCCAGGATCATGCATGTATCTACTCACCATGGAGACTGCCTGTGAAATATCTGGCCTCGTACACACCATTGCATACATCAAGCTACCCACCGCATTGGCATATGGAACATGAGACATATGTTCACGCTCTTGAACACTCTTTGGAGACATCTTCGCTGACAATTTGAAGTGTGGCGCCATTGGTGTACTAACAGTCTTAGTATCTTTCCCGATATTAAACCTCTGCAGTACCTTCTCCAGATAGCCCTTCTGAGTCAAACTTATTCTGCCAGCTTTTCTGTCTCTTGTGATCTCCATGCCCAATACTTTCCTTGCTTCCCCCAGGTCCTTCATCTCAAACTCTGACGACAACATCTTCTTCAGAGAATCAATAGCAGATCTTGACCTAGAAGCAATCAACATATCATCTACATAAAGAAGTAGATAGATATATTCACCTGATGGTAGTTTGTTGTAGTACACACATGGATCGAAATGGCTTCTTGTGTACTTCTTCTTCCTGATGAAGCTGTCAAATCGCTTGTACCACTGTCTAGGAGACTGCTTCAAACCGTACAGCGATTTCTTCAGCTTGCATACCAACTCTTCCTTCCCTGCAGCTTTGTAACCTGTGGGCTGTGTCATATAGATCTCCTCCTCAAGATCGCCGTGGAGAAAGGCGATCTTCACATCAAGTTGGTCAAGATCTAACTCATTCTGCGCCACCAAGGCCAATAGAATCCGAATAGACGAGTGTTTAACTACTGGGGAGAACACCTCGTTGTAGTCGATTCCTTCTCTCTGAGCGTAGCCCTTAGCCACCAACCTTGCCTTGTAGCGCACTGTATCTTCTTGAAGAGATCCTTACTTCTTAGCAAATACCCACTTGCACCCTATGGCCTTCTTCCCCTTGGGCAACTTAGTAAGTTCCCATGTGTTGTTCTTATAAAGAGATTGCATCTCTTCATTCATGGCCTCCTTCCACATATCTGCTTCTGAACTGATCTCAGCTTCTCTGAAGGTAGATGGAATAGCCTCTTCAACAACTGGAAGTGCATATGAAACAACCATATCGGTGGTGAGCCAGCCTGGCCTCCTAGTATTCCTCCGTGGTCTTTCAACTGCAGTAGGATCTGGAACAGTACCCATGACCTGCTCCTGATCCTCTTCAACAACTTCAGCATCTTCTTCTGCAACTTGATCACCTCCCTGTGTCACCTCAGGAATGATCCTCACTGACACTGAATCCTCTAGACATGGTGGATTTGCATCACTCTCCACCTGCTGCAATAGCTCCTTGGTCTTGTTGGTCTCCACCTGCTGAGAGACCGTAGGCTTCATCAACGAAGCCTCATCAAATGTGACATCCCTGCTGAGTATGAACTTGTTGTCCTGTTGATCCCAAATCTTGAACCCCTTAGTTCCTCGCTTGAAGCCAACGAACACCCCTTTCTTTGCTCTTGGATCCAACTTGTCTTCTTTGACATGGTAGTAGGCTGGACATCCGAAGACCCGTAGCAAATCATAGTCCATAGCAGCTTTTCCTGACCAAGCTTCAAGAGGAGTCTTCCCCCCTATTGCAGACGACGGCAACCTGTTCACAAGATGGCATGCATATCCCAAAGTTTCAGCCCAAAACTTCTTTGGCAATCCTGCATTTGACAACATGCACCGAACCTTCTCTAGCAAAGTCCGGTTCATTCTTTCAGCCACCCCATTCTGTTGCGGAGTTTCCCTTACTGTGAAGTGTCTCTCTATGCCCTCATCTAGACATAGCTGTAGGATAGGATCTGATTTGTACTCTCCTCCGTTGTCAGAACGGAGGACCTTGACCTTCCTTCCCGTGCTTCTCTCCTGATTAGCCTTCCACTTCACAAACACTTCTAGGACTTCACTTTTGTGTCGCATGGTGTACACCCAACATCGCCTAGAATAGTCATCAATGAACGACTCAAAATAGTGGTTACCTCCAATTGATGCAGTCTTGGAAGGTCCCCATACATCCGTGTGAACATAGTCAAGAATATCTTCGGTGCAGTGTGAAGCTGTGCCAAACTTCACCTTCGTCTTCTTGCCGATGATGCAATGTTCACATAGATCCAACTTGCAGGTCTCTGCACCCTTCAGCAGCCCTTTCCTCACAAGAGCTTGCATCGATTTCTCTCCTGCATGTCCCAGCCTCATGTGCCATAGCCGGGTTAGATCTTCCTTCTGACTGGTAGAAGCTGCCACCTGTCCTGTCACTGTACTACCCCTCAAGTAATACAGGTTACTCCGGCGATCAGCCTTCAACACCACCATCGAACCCTTTGTCATTTTAAGGACTCCCTCCTTAATAGTCACTCCTAGGCCCAATGATTCCAAAGCTCCTACTGAGATTAAGTTCCTCTTCAGCTGAGGTACATATCTTACTTCTTTCAGCTCCCTCACCATCCCGTCAAACATCCTGATCGGAATAGTGCCTACACCCTCCATGATGCACGGATGATCATCGCCCATGACGACCAAACACCCCTCCAACTTCTCAAGACTGGTAAACCAATCTCGATTAGGGCATACATGATATGTAGCACCTGTGTCCAGGATCCACTCGTTATCCCCCGAGTAACCTACAACAGGAGTAGTCACTGAAAAAGAGAACACTGAAGAATCTAAATCTGCTCCATCTGCCTGTGATTTACCGCTTGTAGCCTTTGTCACTCTTACCAGATTTGCCTCAGACTTTGATTCCTTCTTCTTCCCCTTGTACTTTGGACAGTCAACCTTCCAGTGCCCAATCTCTTTGCAGTACATGCACTGGTTTTTCTTAAGATCCCTGAAGCCCGACCTAGACTTTGATCTTCCTCTCACCTCCTTGCCTTTCCTTGATGAACTCCTGCCTCTTACTTCCAAAACCTCCGCTGATGAACTTGACTGACCAGAATGTCTCTCATTCTTCCTTGTCTCATAACTCATCAGTGCAGAAGATATTTCATCATAAACTAAGGTTTGCCTTCCATTTATGAATGTCATAGTGAATGTCTCATACTCCTCCGGTGGGAGTGAGTTCAGGAGAATGACTGACTTGTCTTCCTCACTTACAGTGACATCCACATTCAGCAAGTCTGTAAGAAGCTTCGTATATCGGTTGATGTGCTCGTTTACTGTGCTTCCCTTCTGCATCCTGAACTGATACAGTTTACTCTTCAGCTGCAACCTAGACTCCACACTCTTTGTCAGGTACTTCTTCTCAAGAGTATTCCACAGTTTCTTAGCTGACGTCTCATGTTGTACAAGATATTTGATGTCTTGTGACAAGCATGAACGTATCAACCCACATGCCAACCTGTTCATCTTCGCCCACTCTTCATCAGTGGTAGTGGTCTTCTTCCTCTCTAATAGGAGCGTGTCCTCGAGGTTCTGTGCATTCAATGCATCCATAACCTCACACCTCTACATCCCGAAATTATTAGTTCCATTGAACTTAACAACTTCAATCCTTGAGTGATTCATTGTTTTAACGGAAGTAGTTTCTTCTGCCATTGAGATCTACCTTTGATTCTCTATTTATGCGGAAGAATAACCAAATTGAAGATAGATCTCTACTCAGATAAAAATGAGATTTTTACCTGCCTCTTGAAACCCTAGATCGAGTTTCTCACCGGATCTACTCCAAACACTGATTCAACAAGCCCTCCTTGCGTCCTCCTGAGATCGACACACGATCTCCTCGAACACCAATACCTCTGACCTGAGATCGACACACGATCTCCACCTGATCAGATCTGGAGCCCTTCGAATCCTCAGAATCCCAAGCGTAGCCTGAAGCTCTGATACCACTTATTGTGCGCACCGACAACAACCAACAGAGAATCACACTATCTCCACAACCACAAAGAACACCCAAAATCACAGAAATCACAAGAGAAGAACGCACAATCACAAAACACACGATTTAACGAGGTTCGGCCTGAATGCCTACGTCCTCGGGGCAATCTACGGAGAGAGTTTCAATTAAGAAGATGATTACAATAGCTCTGGATCTCTATGAACACAAGAGAGTCCGCAGCTTATTTTTCTCTAGGCACTCTAACCCTAGAAATTACAATTAGGGCTTAAATACATAACTTTCCGAAACAGCAGTTTTCAGCCTAGACCCGACTGTCGGTCGACCGGTCCGGTCGACCGACTCCCTCTTACGGTCGACCGGTCCGGTCGACCGAAACAACCCGAGAGTTGGGTTCCTGCAGAAAGCCTCTCCGGTCGACCGGTCCGGTCGACCGAAACAACCCGAGAGCTCTGTCTTCTGCAGACAGAGTGTTGCGGTCGACCGGCCGGTCGACCGCTCAAATCTTGTGCACGTCGGTCGACCGGACCGGTCGACCGACCTCTGTCTTTTTCTGCTGCTGCTGCTTTTTCCTGCCCGCAGTTCCTTTGCCTTTCGTCGTAGACTCCTTGGCAATCTTCAACAGCATCTGGCATGAATTCACCTCCTCTACTGTACTCTCTCCTCCAACAAAACCAACAAAGAAGAGAGACGTGATCACTAGACATTGAACCTAATGGATAAACAAAGGAATATTAATTTGCTCAAGCTTCTAAAATTTAACAAATTTACAAAAAATTATCACAACAACTAATTAACTAACAATTACAATTTTACAAAAAATTTAACAAAAACAATTTTAACAATATTACAAACAACAATTTTAACAATTTTATAAATAATTTTACAAACAAATAATTTTACACAATTTACTCTATATTTACTCAAATTTACTCTAATTTTAATCTAAATACAAATTTTGCATAAATGAATCTAACAATTTTACATAAAAAATAAAAGAAATTCTACAAAAATTCTACACAAATCACTCTAATTTAACACAAAAAATAAAAAACTGTAGAAGGCTGTGAGAGAGGGAGAGAGCGAGAAAGAGAGAACTGAGAGAGAGGGAAAGAACGGGAGAGAAATAAAATGGACTGAGAGAGATGAAGAGAGCGGGAGAGAGAGAGAGAGCAGGAGGAGAAAAGGCTGAAGGAGACCAGGGAGGAAGGGAGAGAGAAATGAGAGAGAGGGGAGAGAGGGAGAGAGAGAAACCTGGAAGAGAACGGCGCGGTGGCTGGAGGCGGCTGTCGGGGGTTAGGTCAGAAGAGGCGGGAGAGATTTAGAGGGGTGAGGGGGGACTGTGTAAGAGAGGGGGGACCCTATTTTATACATTTCAGAATTTTTTTTTATTTTTCCATTCAGAGTCTGGCCTTGCTAAGGTCGGATTCTGTAAAGTGTCGCATACAGAGAGTTGATGGCATGCGAAAATTTCTTTTTTGTTAAGTCATAGAAGTTCGGCCTTGCTAAGGCCGGACATTTTGTAGACAATACAAAAAAGTCCGGCCTTGGCAAGGCCAAACTTTTTAACCAGGTATTTTCTAAGTCCAACCTTATCAAGGCCGGACTTCTATGAGACTCACTAAACCGTCACGTTGGCACCCATAGTCGACCGTTGACCGACGTGAAGCCAATGTGACAAAGGGAGATCGGTGTTTAGAAATACTTTTGGGAAGGGTTTGTTTTTCTAATTATTTTTAAAATTAGGATTAATTCAAAAATTTGTCTTTTTCCCCTGTTATCTTAAATTTGTGTTTCCTTTTTTTCATATCTGGCTCATTCATACACAGAGTCTGCTGACATTGTGGTTATATCCCTTAACAAAAATTTTTGTTGTAAATAGATACCTCAATATGATCCACCCTATGGTAAAATCAAAGCTCCTGATATTATTATGATCATGGTCTGTGTTTTGTGAACTGAACAGAAGCGAGACTCCGAGCCTTTCATCGGACATTGTTCTCTACCAGATTTTAGCAAACATAAAAGAAATATATAAAAGATATAATATTTTATGTGGTTCAACCAAACTCAGTCTACATTCATCACGAGAGCATCGAAAGAGATATTATAATAATATAGAGTACAAAAGAGCAATCACACACTTTGAACCTTTTTTCCAATACAAGTATAAACATTAAGCACTCATTTTACCGAAGATTAAACATATACATTAATGAAGAGTATGTTTCCTTGCGGCGAAACAATCACCCATTGATTTCGAGCATCCTTTCTTGGCTTGACTACAAAGAGGTATTCATGGCTCTCTTTATTCGATCCTCTTCTCTCTCCTCCCTGATCTTCATCTATGCCTTTATAGAGTTGTGCAATTCTCCCCTCTCACTCATAAACAAAAGATTACCAAACTCCTTGTAAGAGTTTTGATCATCCTAAATCAATTGGGAAAGATTTCAATCATCGATCTCAAATAAACCAAGTCATTGTGCAAATCCCTGTAATTAATTAGGAGACTCACTCTTGAAAATTAGACATTTTCACAACAATCTCCACCTTACTTATTTTCAAGCATTTTAAACACATCGAATTTTTTTTTCAACATTGAGTCTTACTTCATCATTGGATGAAATATACCTTGAAGCTTTTCTTTATGCCTCTTCTCCCAACTAACAGTTGCCAACTAACCTCGTGCCTTATGTGAATATAAACGTGTTGTTAGACTTATTTGGATTAGAGTCTAAATTAATTTCGGCATACACAAGTCTAATTGGATTTATACACCCGTCTTTATAAGCCTATGTTGTTAGACCCAGTGAAGAATTGATCAAGCCCAATGGTTTGGGTCAAGACGCGTTTCAATTACACTTAGTCATAAGTGTATTTAAATTAAGATGTGAGACTCATCTACACGTGTGGAACTCGTGTTGTCAATCAAGGGTCTAGATTTATGGTGAGTTGAACTAGAATTCCTTGATGCTATATATATCATGGGTATGATTCCCTCTCGACCACCATCACAATGACCTAATTTCTCTCTTGGAGGTCTCTCATCTCCTCTAAGGTTCAAGAGATAGAACTTGGTGGCTGGAGAGAAGAATCCCCTCCCTCAACTCCGACGTCCTCGAGATCGTGTAACCTTCGACATCACATTCATTATGAAATCAGGTATGCTTAAATCCTTTTTCCCTTTAATCTTGATAAAGAGGCTAATGCATGTATGAGATCTTATTTGGAATAATTATTGAGATCCAACAACTGGTATCAGAGCCACCTCTTTATCCGATCATCGGGATCTACAAAATTTCGATCTCGATATATAAATACTACGAATAACTCTTCCCGTGATTCAGTAAATATTTATGTCTTATTTATTGAATTAAAAGTTTAAAAGGGATGATTTTATTGTATTTTACATGTATATATTTTATGGAAGTTTTTTAATCTGTGTGTTATTATTTTGAATTTTTTTCTGAGATTTAAAAAAAAAGATGGAACATTAGATACATGCATGCATTAGCCCATGCATGCAAAAAAGTGTTTCAATTTTAAAAAAATGACATAAGTACATGCAGCGCTGCATGCTTGCGTGAATGCATGCTTGCGTGTGTGCATGCGCTGTCAGAGTGCGCCACCGGTCACCATGGGCCAGAGGCAATGATAAAATATAGTAAAAAAAAGTTAATTAATTTTGAGTTTTCTTAATTAAGTAAAATTATGAGATTAATTAAGATTAGAAAATTTAGAAATAAAATTTTAATCTAATAAGGAAACCTAATTCTAATTAATTTCATATTAAATTTTAATTGGGATTGTTGAGATTGATTTGGGTTTTAGGATTGAGATAGAATTCTAGTATGTTAAGAAAATTTTGGGGTAGAATTCAAATAATGAAGAGATCTAATCCCAATCAATCTCATATTAAGCTAATTGAGTTTTATTCAGTTTATTAAACCCAACCCATTAAGAAAACACATAACTTAACTATAGCGGGTCAGGTCTGATCCAGACCCGATAAGCACGGCAGACTCGTTTTGCCAATAAAAATTTTAATTAGTCGTTACGGGCCTATCCGACCTCTGTTTTGAGCGTGTAAATAGTCGTTTTGAAGTTCTTGACGAGTACTACAGTATTACAGGTACTATATATGACAAAACAGTTGTTAGTTGACATAAAAAAAGAATTAAAATATTTATTTACCATGATTATATGTATCCTTATATGCTTTCACTTCATCAATATTTATTATATTGCTTATATTATTCTAGCATGATGAATATTGATGTTTACTGCAGTTGATAACACACAGATAAAGATATATGCATGTTTTAAATTAAAGAATTTATAAAAGAGCTTATTTAATTGCGTATATGGTTCATGTGGACAATAGCTGGCCCAAAGAAAGACTATTGCTTGGCCGAAGTAGGTACAACGTTAGATACTTGATGTGGGTAATACGAGTGAGAGAATATTGGTGTGTAGTAATCGGTCCAAAGGAAGGTTGTCACACTATAGGCCCATATTGCATTACCCTTATCAACTAGTCTGATGGTGGAATAAAAATCAAGATGCGTAGATTTGTATGACCCATGCGTGTGGTAATCGGCCCAAAGAAAGATTATCATTATAGCCGGATCATTATATATTATATGGTCGATATGTCAACATAGATAACTTAAATTTTGGGACCAATTCTATAAAGAGACAATCGGCCCAAAGCAAGGTTGTTCTCTTATATAAGACATCGACTTTAGGGTATCTATATTGGGTCAATACAGTGTTGGCATAAAGAGACGCAACTTGCTCTGAAAGTTTGGCCGGCAGCTTTATTGGTTAAACTGGTTGCATATTTCTGAAATTTAATTTTTATGGATATTATAGTAAAATTTTATTAAATGCAATGTTTATACTAAATTGACGAGAAATTGTATGTGTATGCAGTCTAAATTAATGGTAAAAACTTTAAGAAGTGGTAAGACCACGTAAAAGATTATTCTTGAATTCATGGACCTAGAGTACACCTTAAGGACTGATGGACCCCCTACTATCACTAACAAAAATTCAGCTAAAGAAAAGGTCAATTATGATAAGTGGAAGAGGTCCAATAGGATGCGTCTACTAGTCATAAAATATTCTATTCCTATAACTATTAGAGATTGTATGCCTTATAAAGTCAGTGCTAAGAGTTTTTCAGCTGAAGTAGTCGACTGATTTATTAAATCAAATAAAGTTGATGCCAGTACGCATCTTAGCAAGTTGATAAATATGCGTTACAACAACAAAGAAAACATAAGGGAGTACATTATGGAAATGTTCAATCTTGTTTATAAACTATAGACACTGAAATTTGAACTCTCTGAAGAGATTCTAGTGCACTTCATTTCAATATCTTTTCTTATAAAGTATGACCCTTTTTAAGATTATTTATAATGTTCAAAGGGAAAGTGAAGTCTCACTGAGCTCGTTAGTCACTGTGTGAGAAGAAGAGAGATTGAAACTAGAAAAAACTGAAAGTACTCACTTAGCATACAGGGTAACATCTCTAATAAGAAATGTAAAAGTATAACTAAAGAGAGAAACTTAAACACCACTACAGTTGCTGATCCTGAATGACAAAAGTGCAGGAGAAGAAGCATAAGGTCATTGCATACTTCTTCTGCAAGAAAGTAGGTCACCTCAAGCAAAATTGCATAAAGTATCAGAAATGGCTAATTAAGAGGGCCATATCTTATATTTATGTATGTTCTCAAATTAATTTAGTTTTAGTGCCACTTCATACATGGTGGATAGATAATTCACATAAGCGGTTCAATACGAAAACTTTCAAACCCAAAAGAAACCCAGCCCAGCTAAGCGATACGTATACATGGGTGATGAAAATAAAGTTGCAGTTGAAGCTGTTGAAGTTTGTAGGCTTAGATTAGATTCTGGTTTTTTGTTTTAGATTTGGACGAGACTTTATATGTATCAGATTTGGACGAGACTTTATATGTACCATTCTTTTAGGTGGAATCATATTTCTATTTCATTATTAGACAGATCTGGTTTTACTGTCACTCTTATTAATGAAATGCTTAGTTACTTTCAAATCTAAAGGTTTTGGTAGTAGAATTCTAATTGATGGCTTATATAAATTGAAACTTCATGCTTCATATCCTAATTCTTTATATGTGAATAGCCTAAGCATTAAGTGAACATTAATTAAAGAAACATTACGAAGTTTGGTGCTAGACAAAGTTCTAGAGTCTTAAATTTGGTGTACATAGACATTTGTGACCCATTATCTACAGCTCCCTAGAATGGCCACAGATAATTCATCACTTTTACAGATGATTACTCTCGTTATAGGTATCTTTACTTGATTCATGAAAAATCCCAATCACTAAACATATTTAAAATCTATAAAGTTGAAATTGAAAATCAACATAACAGAAAGATTAAAGCCATTTGATCTGACCGTGGTGGTGAGTACTATGGCACATATGACAGATCAGGTAGATGTCCAAGACCTTTTGCCAATTTTCTTAAAGAGTGTGGAATTGTAGCTCGTACACCATGCCAGGGCCACCTTGTCATAATGGTGTTGCTGAGAGACGAAGTCACACACCAAAGGACATCGTTAGGAGTATGGTAGCTCACACTACTCTACCAGAGTCATTATAGAGTGAAGACTTATAGACCGTTGTTTATCTCCTTAATAGAGCACCTAGCAAAACAGTAACTAAAATCTCATATGTGTTATGGACTGAGAAATCTCCCAGTATTAGGCATCTATATGTTTGAGGGTTGTCCAGTTGAAGCTCAGCCATATATACCATATAAGGAGAAGCTAGACTCAAGGACAGTTAGATGTTTATTCAAAGGGTATCATGAGAGGTATAGAGGCTTTAGGTTTTACTGTCCCTCCACTAAAAACATAAAGACAGATAATGCTAATTTTTTTTTAGGATATTCAGAATAGTGGGAATCAACTATATAAGAATTTCACATTTGAGGAAGAACATATTGTTATACCCATGATAACTGTTTCAAAAGATGAAGTAGTTGTTCTACTTCAGAATGAAAATACAGTTGTACCCTTAAAGGTACAAATACTGTTTATCTTAAAGTAGATTCTGCTAAAGAGGTAGAACATGAAAATTCTCAACCAAAAATGCCTAGAAGATCAACTAGGGAGAGGAATGACTATATAGTTTATCTCCAAGAGCATAAGTTTGACATAGGGCTAGACGATGACCCCCACATCCTTGAATGAGGCCAAACTCAGCATTCACTTCACAAATGGACATATGCCATGAAAGATGAGTTAAAATTTATGAAGGACAATGATGTTTAGGATTTAGTAGAGTTGCCTAGAGGAAAGAAACCAATTGATTGTAAATGGGTGTTCAAAACCAAGTGAGATTCGAAAGGCAATGTCGAAAGGTATAAGGCACGTCTTATCGCAAAGGGATTCACTCAAATAAGAGGGCATTGACTATAAAGAGACTTTCTCCCTGTTTTTCATGAAAGATTCTTTTAGAATTATCATGGCACTAGTGGCTCACTTCGACCTGGAGTTACACCAAATGGATATTAAGACTGCCTTCCTTAATGGTGATATTGAGGAGGAAATCTATATGATGCAACCAGACAATTTTAAATCCAAAGGTTCGTAATATTTGGTTTGAAAATTAAAGAAATCCATTTATGATCTAAAGCAAGCATCCCGTCAATGGTATTTGAAATTTGATCAAGTAATATCCGATTTTGGTTATAAGGAGAATGTAGATGATCAATATATTTACCATAATTTAAAGGGAGTAAACTTATATTTCTTATGTTATATGTAGATGACATTCTATTAGCAAGTAACAATATGGTTCTTCTACTTGAGACTGATTAGAGTCTCATTTTGCATCATTTAATATCACATTGTCATGCATTTTATTAATAAAAATAGGATTTTTAATGGTTACCTCTCTTATTTTTTAGGTCTATTCTTTAATGGAGAAGAAAGCCCAAATCTTGGATTTTTCAAGGATTTAAAAGAGTTTTTAAGAGCCCAAATTAAGGAAGCCCAATTCTGTAACGCACTAGGGGATATTCCCATAGTTCTAAAAGCTTCAACTGGGCACTTGCACAGTGACAGAATGTCAGAGCGATCGCTGACGCAACGGCCTAGATTCTGCCGTGGAAACGCAGCTCTGACGCATTTTCGCGACAAATTTATAGCCGTTGATCGAGCGAGTAATCCCACGGCTAAGATTGATAGCGACTAGCTCCTGAGGCCTATATAAAGAACCCCAGGGCCTCTGCATAAAAGGGAGGAGAGGATAGCTAGTATTTTAGGAGAGAATTTGGGATTTCTTTAGGTTTCTCTTTAGTTGTCTCGTGTATTTTTTATTTCTCTTTTTAGATCCAGAAAAGAGAGAGAGAGTGAGAGAGTAGTTTCTATAATTGAAGAGTGACATTCAAATACAAAAGCTCAAATTCTCCTTTCTCTAATTTTTTTGCTCTATTGCCATTTACTTTCAAGCTCTTTATTTTTCTTGCACTTATTTTACTATGTCTTCTTCCTTGCTTTTCTTTTCTATGGACAACTAATCCCCTAACATGACTAACTAAGCTCTAACACTACTAACTACTAACTCTTGGATGATGCTAACTCATATAACTCATTGGGTGTTTATATTTCTAGTCTTGTATCTAACAAGTCTCTTAATTCCCAATGAAGATGAGTGTTGTTTCTAATCTTAGTGAAGATTTTGATATCACCTCCATATGATTCATGTGTGCCTCATTCAGAGCCTTGTTTCTTTAACAAGAGCCTTGATGGAACATGAAGATGGGATCACTTTAGTATGCTAACGCTTATTGAACTAGCTTCTTATTTCATGCTAGCTAACTATTGCTTTGATAATTTAATGAATCTTACATTCTTATTAAGCATATCTAGAGAGTGAATTCCTAAGTTTCATTCTTATGAACCTTGGGAGTCGATGATCCAAGGAGGCCACCTAACCAAATTAAGATGAGAACATCTCCACAATTTGGGACAACCTGTTGACTTGCCAAAGCAAGATGGACAATTACCAATGAATCTACATGAGGCACAAGTCACCCAATGAGATTAGTAAGTTAGTAGTATAAAGTGTTAGTTAGTCATGGTTTTCTTTCCATCGAACTAAAACACTTTTCTTAAAATTCCTTTTTCTTACGAGATCCATTCTTTTTTTTTTTCCAACTTCACCATTTTCATTCCATTTTTCTCGCTTCCATTTTTCTTTTCTTAAATACTACAAAGATTCATCATTTTCTTTTTACTTTGTTTTGTTTTTCGATTTTTGAACAAAGAAGAACCTTCGTTTTATTCCCAAAAACTAAATCATGAAGAACTGTGAACGCTTCCATCGCAAGCCCTCCCTACAGATACGACCCGTTATAGCTTTTACTACAAACGATAATTCAAAGGAGCAAAGTAATTTTACGCACATATTCAGAGTTTGAAAATCAGCACAAGGGCTTAAACAGTTTACTCTAAACTCTTGCTCAATCCATTTCCTCCTTCTGAACAGAGACCAAGAGACTCTCAAAAAACTTTGAGATGAAAGATCTTGAAGAAGCTTCTTTTATGCTAAGCATCCAGATGCAGCGTGACAGGACATATGGAATATTAGGTTTATCACAAAATGCCTATATCGATAAGTGCTAGATAGATGTGGTAGGAAGAATTGCTCTAGGGAGATAAGTTGAGTCTACTCCAAGTCCCAAGAACGACCTATAAAAAGAGCAAATGAAAGACATTTCATATGCATAGGCGGTTAAAAGTAAGATGTGAAATCACCTAGAGGGGGGGTGAATAGGTGATAAGGCTAATCTAGAAACTAAATGCGGAAGCTAAAAACTAATTTGCAACACACTTAGTACAACACACAAGTGTAACCGAATTCCCCGTGAAGGGCTCTGGACTAACTCCTCTTGATTCCCCTAGATATGGGTTGAGGTGCTATATGAAGCTCTTGTGGTTAAGTACAAGTGAGGCACACAAACACAAGTCAAGCATATAATGGATATACAACAATATGAAAGATGCAAGGCAACACAAGCAATATGAATGATATGAATGAATGAATGATGCTTTGCACAAATAAAAGAGAGAGAGGGTTTAGAGGCAATGGATCAAACGCAAACACAATGATATGTTTCGAGGTTCGAGCCCCTAGCTCTACGTCCCCGCCTTCACCGAGAAGGATTTCCAATCCACTAAGGAGTACCGAACTCCTCTCTCAACCTTACAATGCCACCGAGGCAATACAACCACAAATCCACCTCTACCGAAGAGGGATAGGCCCGTAGCCAAACAACCAAACTCCACCTCTCACAAGAGGGAGCAAACACAATCTCAACCTCTACCAAAGAGGGAGCACCCACAAAGAAAGGGTTTACAACAAGGTGGTATCTTTCAACCACAAACAATCTCTTTTTCACAAAACAAAAGATCCTAAATAGATTAGGATAGAAGATATAGCTCAAATGTGGAAAAACAAAGTGTTTTGATCAAAGAAAATCTCTTGGGAAAATACCAAATTGATATAGAAATGAAGAACAAGAAACCAATTCCCAAAAACGTATTTTCTTTGAAATAGACAAAACACTTAAAACAAATAAGATTGATCTTTTTGCTCTTTAAACGCTTTTGAAAACTTGTTTTAAACACCAAGAAAGGAGAGAAATTTTAGCTCTTCAAAACCTTGCCAAAATCCCAAAGAAATGGGGTTTATATAGGCCAAATACAAAACTAGCCGTTAGGCTGATCTGTCAGCCTGACAGGCTTGCGGTCGACCGGTCGGTCGACCGCCAACGGTCATAAATATAACCGTTGGGCAAACCGGTCGACCGCCCGGTCGACCGCCCAGATACAGAGAGCAAGGCTCTCTAGTCCGGTCGACCGCCCGGTCGACCGCCCAGATACAGAGAGCAAGGCTCTCTGGTCCGGTCGACCGCCCGGTCGACCGGCCCACTGTGCCAGCAGACGTGCACAGCTCTGTGCACGTCGGTCGACCGCCCGGTCGACCGTATCCTGGCCTGTCAGCACAGTACTGGGTCAGAAACTCGGTCAGAAAAACATGTTAAAATATTTCTAAAAAATCTTTTAACTCTTCTAACAATTCCATAAAATATTTTTATCATTTTATATTGAAATACAAACATGAGATAAAAAGTTCAAGACAAATATCAAACATTTGAACTCTTTTTGATGTCTTGGAAATTTTACCAAAAATCAAATCTTGTATTTTATCAAACTTGAATTTTTCAATAGGAAATCTGATTTTTCCTAAAAACTCATGAATAGACATATCAAAATAAGTTTGTTTAAGATATGAAGCATGTATGTATATTGAACACATCTAATATACATAAAAACCATTTAAACTTGTTTTGATCTAAACTATTCATGAAAACCAAAATCCATAAAACGTGTGTGTTGTGCACT
Organism: Agave tequilana; assembly: GCA_038442645.1. NCBI lineage: Eukaryota > Viridiplantae > Streptophyta > Magnoliopsida > Asparagales > Asparagaceae > Agave > Agave tequilana. The sequence goes on from JAVJIF010009561.1 coordinate 49,144, forward strand.
TGAGCATATCAACTATTCTTATCTTTACACATGGATCTAAAACACATTAAACTCTATGATACCTAAGTCTTCTTGACGATCTTCATCTTCAAGTCGACTCGGTCCAAAACTCCATCTACCGAGCTTGACTCCAACGAGTGCTAAACAAGATCTTGATGCCCGGGCTTAGGAAACAACATGTGAAAGCTTCCGGATCACGGAGTTTTGGAGCAATCACCAACTAATATCTTGATTAATGATCTGTAACTAAAATCACAAGATTATTAGTAAACATAACTACATGAGTTAATCATCATCAAAACTAGAGAGGAAGGCCTCCGGGCTAACAATCTCCCCCTTTTTGATGATGACAAAACTCATGGAGTTATATATGCATGGATTAAAGTTAAGCTTCAAAGAAGCTCCCCCTTAACTCATGCATAAACAAATAAACATAAATATGCAAAGAATATTAAACACGAAACATGCATAAATATGCATAAAACAATAAAAGGCTCTAGGTACCAATGAAATTTTCAAAAACAAATAAACATGCTCTAGATACCAATTAAACTTAATATATGCAAAACATAAATATGCATATAAAACTCAACATCTTTAAACTTAATATATGCAAAAACATAAGTATGCATATAAAACTCAACATCTTTAAACTTAATATATGCAAAAACATAAGTATGCATATAAAACTCAACATCTTTCTCCCCCGTTTTGTCAATCATCAACAAAGGGGTAAAAATCAAAACAATAAATTTTTCTCCCCATTTTGTTCGAAACAAGGAATCAACAAAAGGGTAAAAAACAAAATAATAAAAATAATGTTCTCCCCCTTTTTGTCTAAAACAAAAACAAAGTCAATAAGGGGTGACATTAAACATGATACCAATTAAAAAATATGTCAATGAAGTGCCTCTTGATACCAATTTAAAAATGAAAATAACACCTTGATACCAATTGAAATAATTGTTTATTTTAAACATATGATATCAATTGAAATTATTATCTTCTATCATAAAGTAAGGGACAAAATACCAATTGAAAACTAAAATATGAGTTTTCTCCCCCTTTATGAAAAACCAACTAAAAACATGCATAAGCTTGTTTAAGGATACCAATTGAAAACTAATCAATTGAAACATGATATTCATTTAAACATACAAGCTTAAGCATAAACAAAATATATATGTATGAAAAATTTTAATACCAATCGAAATTGATACTATTGGAATTGAAAGCATACATACATACAAACATATATGAGTATACAAGAAAGGTCAAAATTGATACCAATTGAAAGAATCCAATGATACTAATTGAAACAACAATAATATCAAAGTATAACTCATATAACCTATCCTCCCAATCATGTTCAAGTTTAAAATGTTTTTCACTATAAAGCATACATGAGCATGATCGCCCATCCATCCGTCCGTTGAAGGTAGGGGTTTTCAAAAATAGCTTTAAAAATATTGAATGTTTGAAAAACTCTACCAAAATGAAGAATTCGAACTAGTTAAATAAAAAAAACTCTTGTTAACTAGTACGAAATCCTTCAAGTAAGGAATAAAAACAAATTATTCTTCATAAAAACATGAAATTCACAAAATAGCTAACACTCATAATCAATGAAGCATAAATATGACTCATGAAAACAAAACATGAGTAAACAATAAATGTGAGTGTACAAATAAGATATGAAGATCACAATCATGAAAAAATGTTCCATTAAGCTCAATATTCCTTTAGACATGAAAACATGAAAATCATTAAAATTATTTAATCTTCAAGGTATATGTATGTCTTATACAAACTAAAGTATACATACATATCCAAACACAACGAGTCCACAAAGATATATGCATGAAGGCACGTGGCTCAAAAGGATATACATGTATATCTAATAGTTTGGACAAGATAGACATATACATGAAGTTTAAACATAAATACATGAAAACATGAATAACTAAATTTTCATTAAAAATAAATTTTCATTTCAAGGTATATGTATGATTTGTCAACACAAGAAGTATACATACATATCCCCAAACACAATTTGAGTCCATATATATATATTTGCATGAAAGGCAAATGACTCAAGGGGTATCCATGTATATCTTAAAGTTTGACAAAAGTACACATATACATGAAATGAAAACTCATAAAACAAATCCAAAAATAGGAATACAAGTTTAAAATGCATGAATCATCAAAACTAGACTATACTAGCACATCTAATGGGAACAAATAAGCATTCAAGCACAAACATATATAGATTTATTTGTGACCCACTATATGCACAAGTATATACCTAGTTTTAATAAAAACTAACATTTAAACATATATTCAAAACATGAAGCATCAAAAACAAGATAAAAATCATCATGATAAACATAAACATGATTATTATGTAAATTCACATGTTATTAAACCTATGATAAACATGATAGCTAAACAAATGGTGAGAACACAAAAATAATAGTCCATATTAAACATGGGTGTCTCAAAAAGGCTATACATGCATGTCAATGATCTAATAAACATGGCATTTTCATAATAATCTAAAAACATCAAATCATGCTAAAGATAATGAACATGAAAAGCATGTAAACAATAATTAGAAGTTAGAGACCGTTACCAAAACCTATGAGGCAACTCTCGTCTCCAAAACAAGGTGGTCCTCCCACCAAACTTCCCTTGAAAGCGATGCATCCAAATGATTTCCATGAAGCTCGGAACGCATCCACTCCAAGGTACCACTACTCTCACGTCATGCGAGAGCCCACACCTACATCAAAAACGAGAGGGGTGGTCTTTGGTACCCATATCCTTTTGGGTCCATGGGGGTTAGTACCTTCTCTAACCCAAACAAATTTATTTGCTAAATTACAATCATTTAAACGATCAAAGCAAAATTTAGTAAGGTGGCCCTTACGTCCACAATGTGTACAAGTGTACACATGAGCAACATCGTGTTATGGTATCCGTGAGAAGCATGTGTATGCCGTGTATGGTGTGCATGAAAAGATAGAATTTGTTTCTTTCGAAACATGGATTCCAAGCGTGTATGACTAGAAACACAATGGCTCAAAGTGGAGCCCAAACAATCCATATTCTTCTTTAACAAATTTATATCATTTTGAATTGTAGAAGAAGTGGAGCATGCAAGGGGTGATCTAGGTGAAACTATCCTAGCATGGCAAACATGGGAATCAATCTTATTTTCAAAAACTCATTTTTCTATAAACATGCATCTAAATCATTTGAAATAGAAATTATTTTATTTTTCAAAGCAACATTCTCTAAAACAAAATCAACTTTTGAAGACAAATTTTCATTTTTCTTCAAAAGTGTTTCACAATCATTTTTAGATTTTAAAATTTTATTTTCTTTTAAAACAAGATCTAGTTGAGATTTCAATGAGTCTCTCTCATTAGAAATCTCCTCTTTCTCTTGCAAAATAATGTCAAGTCTAGAATGCAAATTTTTATTTTCATTATTAATTTCTAGACTTTTTTTTCAAAATTTTATATTTTTCTAATAATTTTTCACAAACAATAGAAAGTTCTTCATTCAAAGCATGGGCATCAATATTCTCATCACATGAAGAACTAGTATTATCACTATCTAGTTGAAGTTCCGATTGTACCTCAAGGGAGTCATTCCCTTGGACCATATAGCATTGAGAATCGGATTCTCCACTAGATTCCTCCTCTTGTTGGATTTGCATTTGAAGCTTGGAGGTGGTGGTGGTTGTCAACTTGTTCCACACTGCAAAAGCGGAATCAAGATTAGAAACAAGCATAAGATATTCTTTTGAGAGCGTGCTTCTAATAGCCTCAAGGGCTTGTGCATTGGCCCCTATATGAATGCGGTTACCAAGATAGCATTTCTTGGTAGCGGCAAGAAAGACATGCAAGCCTAGGGTTTTCAAATAGCAACTCATCATGACCTTCCAAACATCAAGTCTAGAGATATCAAACATAGGAGGGCTATCCATGAGTGCAAACTAAAATGTGTGCAAACAAATATGCAAATGATAGATTAGCAAACAAGGATCTCACTCCTAGGTTGTTAAACCTAAGTATCAAGAGCGTAGGCTCTGATACCAATTGAAATCACCTAGAGGGGGGGTGAATAGGTGATAAGGCTAATCTAGAAACTAAATGCGGAAGCTAAAAACTAATTTGCAACACACTTAGTACAACACACAAGTGTGGCCGAATTCCCCGTGAAGGGCTCTGGACTAACTCCTCTTGATTCCCCTAGATATGGGTTGAGGTGCTATATGAAGCTCTTGTGGTTAAGTACAAGTGAGGCACACAAACACAAGCCACGCATATAATGGATATACAACAATATGAAAGATGCAAGGCAACACAAGCAATATGAATGATATGAATGAATGAATGATGCTTTGCACAAATAAAAGAGAGAGGGTTTAGAGGCAATGGATCAAACACAAATGCAATGATATGTTTCGAGGTTCGAGCCCCTAGCTCTACGTCCCCGCCTTCACCGAGAAGGATTTCCAATCCACTAAGGAGTACCGAACTCCTCTCTCAACCTTACAATGCCACCGAGGCAATACAACAACAAATCCACCTCTACCGAAGAGGGATAGGCCCGTAGCCAAACAACTAAACTCCACCTCTCACAAGAGGGAGCAAACACAACCTCAACCTCTACCAAAGAGGGAGCACCCACAAAGAAAGGGTTTACAACAAGGTGGTATCTTTCAACCACAAACAATCTCTTTTCCACAAAACAAAAGATCCTAAATAGATTAGGATAGAAGATATAGCTCAAGTGTGGAAAAACAAAGTGTTTTGATCAAAGAAAATCTCTTGGAAAAATACCAAATTGATATAGAAATGAAGAATAAGAAACCAATTCCCAAAAACCTATTTTCTTTGAAATAGACAAAACACTTAAAACAAATAAGATTGATCTTTTTGCTCTTTAAACACTTTTGAAAACTTGTTTTAAACACCAAGAAAGGAGAGAAATTTTAGCTCTTCAAAACCTTGCCAAAATCCCAAAGAAATGGGGTTTATATAGGCCAAATACAAAACTAGCCGTTAGGCTGATCTGTCAGCCTGACAGGCTTGCGGTCGACCGGTCGGTCGACCGCCAACGGTCATAAATATGACCGTTGGGCAAACCGGTCGACCGCCCGGTCGACCGCCCAGATACAGAGAGCAAGGCTCTCTGGTCCGGTCGACCGCCCGGTCGACCGCCCAGATACAGAGAGCAAGGCTCTCTGGTCCAGTCGACCGCGCACAGCTCTGTACACGTCGGTCGACCGCCCGGTCGACCGTATCCTGGCTCGACCGACCTGGCCTGTCAGCACAGTACTGGGTCAGAAACTCGGTCAGAAAAACATGTTAAAATATTTCTAAAAAATCTTTTAACTCTTCTAACAATTCCATAAAATATTTTTATCATTTTATATTGAAATACAAACATGTGATAAAAAGTTCAAGACAAATATCAAACATTTGAACTCTTTTTGATGTCTTGGAAATTTTACCAAAAACCAAATCTTGTATTTTATCAAACTTGGATTTTTCAATAGGAAATCTGATTTTTCCTAAAAACTCATGAATAGATATATCAAAATAAGTTTGTTTAAGATATGAAGCATGTATGTATATTGAACACATCTAATAAACATAAAAACCATTTAAACTTGTTTTGATCTAAACTATTCATGAAAACCAAAATCCATAAAACGTGTGTGTTGTGCACTTGAGCATATCAACTACTCTTATCTTTACACATGGATCTAAAACACACTAAACTCTATGATACCTAAGTCTTCTTGACGATCTTCATCTTCAAGTCGACTCGGTCCAAAACTCCATCTACCGAGCTTGACTCCAACGAGTGCTAAACAAGATCTTGATGCTCGGGCTCAGGAAACAACATGTGAAAGCTTCCGGATCACGGAGTTTTGGAGCAATCACCAACTAATATCTTGATTAATGATCTGTAACTAAAATCACAAGATTATTAGTAAACATAACTACATGAGTTAATCATCATCAAAACTAGAGAGGAAGGCCTCCGGGCCAACAAGATGTATACTCAAGTTTGTACACGTCTAGACAAAACATATACCGTTAAGAAACTTGATAGATACTTGATCAATCCTGAGATTGATCACTTGAAGAGTGCCAAGAAGGTAATGCGATATCTACAGAAGACTACATGAAATCTGATCAATTGCAGCTGATCGGATATACAGATTCAGTTATACTGGATGTATCGACAATAGGAAGTCCAATTCAGGTTACATTTTCCTAATTACAATAAGATGGTGGGTTTAGTTAAGAGACCATTATAGCTACACTGTGACAATAAGAGCTATAGAGCTCTACTGCAACAGTGACAAGAGTCCAACAAAGTCAAAACATTTGACATTAAGTTTCTTGTCATCAAAGATAAAGTTCGGAATCACATTGTGTCTGCTGATAGTGTTAGTGCTATTTTAACATTATAGATACACTCATTAAAAGATTTCCATCTAAAGTCTTTTTAGAGCATATTTCTCATATGGGAATAGCTAGTCATGATGATATCCTGATTTAGTAGGAGTGAATAATTTTATATAATAGATATTATTTCTAAGTGCTTTTATGTATATTGGTTGATTCTGATAATAAAGTGATAACTACTTGCTTTAAATTTCTTTTGAATTTAATTTGCACATTTGAGTTTGTTAGCAGTTAGACTCGTTGGAGTCATAAAGGTGGACTCGTAGAGTCATAAAGTGGAAACTAGTTGAAATTGTATCTTATTTGATCAAAGGACATTTTCATGTCACACGTCCACATTTGATTTATGTCGTTAAGAGTTCTGAAACTTGTGATGTGGAAGGTCCTATATCGATTATACAGAAGGTAACTACAGTCATGCTCGGAAGCAGGACACTTAATGGACCAAATTATTCTGAAACGTCATTTATTAACGGTTAAAGTTTTGGTACCATAAAGTTATGCATCTTTCCAGTATGACTTGTTTGGCCCAAATGAGAGATTGTTAGTCTTATTTGGATTAGAGTCTAAACTAATTTAGGCCTATACAAGTCAAATTGGATTTATACACTCATCTCTATAAGCCTATGTTGCGGACCCAGTAAAGAATTGATCAAGCCTAATGGTTTGGGTCTAAATATGTTTCAATTACACTTAGCCATGAGTGTATTTAAATTAAGATGTGAGACTCATCCACACGTGTGGAACTTATGTTATCAATCAACGGTCTAGATCTATGATGAGTTGAATTAGGATTCCTTGATGCTATATATCATGGTTAGGATTCCCTCTACATCACCATCACAATGACCTAATCTCTCTCTTAGAGGCCTTTTATCTCCTCTAAGGATCAAAAGGTAGAACTTGGTGGCTAGAGAGAAGAATCTCCTCCCTCAACTCTGGTGTCCTCGAGATCGTGCAACCTTCGACATCCTTCATGATGAAATCAGGTAAGCCTAAATTCTTCTTCACTTTGATCTTGATAAAGAGGCTAATGCATGTATGAGATCTTATTTGGAATAATTATTAAGATCCAACAGTGTCTGCCTTTGGTTTTGATCCCACGTGACACTGACTAACCTCCACCTCGCATCGATTTTTCTGACCTCAATCTTAACATAGAGTTTTCATTGTGTCCATTACATATCTTCGCAGATAGTTATGTGCATGCATTGTACTCCACCTTAACATCATATCTCTCTAAGTCATATGGAAACACCACAGACAATCGATCCACCTTAAATCCAAACTTGAACCACCAATGGAGTAACCTGATGATTATAATCTTTCATGTGCAAGTTTTTGTTTCGAAACAACACCATTTCCAAGACAAGAAGCTGCAAATCCTACATATACCAACCATGTCACTCTACGCTTATTTCCTAAATCTTCCAAACATGAGTTGCAAACACCCCTTTGCATCACTATGGCCACCAACCAGTATTCACTTTATGACATCTTCCCGGCTACTGGGCCTACCACCAGTTTTGAAGTTAACCACCATCAAATCCTGGCATAGTTTTATAACCTTACATGAACATTATCGCGGCCATGGTTTTTCACTGTCATTAGCTATCCGCCTATCCACCAATGTCTTCTCCTTTGAGACTAGTTGTCTTCACATAACAACCATGTCTTATTGACTTCCTGCCAACATACTACCATAGTTTTTCCTTCCATCAATCACTGATATAATAAGTCCACCGTTGTATAGATATTTGCAAGATCCACCGCCCTGGTGTTGATGATCTTAACTCATGCTAGATAACACTCTGTTCGCGGAATACATACTTAGATACATGTTTTGATTTTTCGATCGTATTTTTCGATTTAGTTACCATATTTATTTTTTGTCTTATGATTATTTATGCGATTATTTTGCATCGGATCCGGATTCGTGGACTCGGAGTTAGCCCTAGTCTGAACCGAGATCCGATCCTAGTGTATTACTCGATTTGGTCTTTTCTATAGTCAGATTTCACCGATTTTAATTTCAAACATTATTTTCTAATATTTTAAATTTTTCATAATTTTCTGAAATTTTTCTGAATTAAATTCAAAATCTTCAAAACAGTATCGACTGGTATCGCCCATCTTTTCTCAGATTTTTAATTACAAATGGAGTTGAATTTCTACAAACTGCTTCCATATTACTTCTTAGAATCTTATTTTTTATTGTGGCGTATTTTTAGAGATTTTTCTGAATTTATAAAAATTCGACCAGATTTGGTGTTGATCGGTAGCACTGGTTGATTTCAGGATTTTTAATTTGTAAAAAGGATTAAATTTCTTGAATCTGATTTTTTCATGTATTTTAAAATAATATTTACTAATTTTGAGAATTTTTGCAGACCTTTCCGGATTACTCCATTTTTCCGACATTTTTGATATTATCAGTGTTTTCCCAGATCCAGAGTTTTATCTAGATATTTTCTTTTCTTTTCTTTACTCTTCTTTTCTTTCCTTTCTTTCCCCATTTTTCTTATCCAAACCTTTTTCCTTTCCTTTTCTTTTTCTACTCCTTTTATTTCCCCAAATTTTCTCCACCACATAACCCAAAATATCTCCTCCCTCTTTCTATTTATTTCATTCTCCCTCTTTCTTTTCTTTTTCTTTCCTTTTTCTTCTTCCTCCCCTGGAGCCAATGACAGCAGACATGCCCCTTTCTCTTCTCAAATTCTCCCCCTCTCTCCACCATTTCTCTTCCCCCTCTCTCTAAATCTCACTCCAAACTCTCCCAATTTCACTATCCCTCGCATCTCTCCCTATCTCTCACAATACTCCCTCTCTCTCTCCAACGACCGGTGCCTCCACCCAGCGCCAGCACGCCACTAGCTCCGGCGAGCTCTGTAGAATGTGACCCACCTCCGGCGAGCCACCCTAAACCGGCGGCCACTCTAGCCTCCTCTCTCTCCCTCAACCAACTCCCATCTCATCCTTCTCCTCCTCCATCCACTCCACCAAGCACCACCACCATCTCTAACTTCTTTTTCTTCTTCAATCCATCACCACTTCCACCACCTTCTCCTCCTTCAACTCTTCCCCCACAAGTACCTTCTATCACCACCAAAAAACAACCACGTCTCCACCACATCCTCCCAATCTCACCACCACAACCACCACCTTCATCACCTTCAACTACCATCTCCTCAACCTATCACCGTTCTCACCTCCACCAACGTCCTCCTCTCCTCCCTAGCAGCGCTGAGCTCCCTTCTTTCCCTTTTCCTCCTCTGGTCGCGTCCAGCAGGCGCCGGCGCCACTCTGGCCTGGCCAACTCCCCACAGCCGTGTGCTCTCCTCTCTCTCCCTCCTTGATTTTCTCTCTCCTCTCTCTTATTTCCTCTCCCTCTCTTGCTGGTTTTGGGTATGTTCTCAATTTCTCTCACTCTCCCTCTCTCTTGCAGTCTGTCTCCTCTCTCTTATTCTCTCTCTAATATATATATAGTTTATTATACTGAGCACGTGCACATTGATTTGGATTTTTAGGATTTTGCAACGTATTTCATGATATAGACGAGTGTCCTCGCCTCGTTCTGTATTTTCCCGCTTCGATGGGTGATTGTGCTTATATTGTATTCTGGGATATGTGTTGTATCGGTGTTGTGACTGTACGGTTATAGGTGTGTTGTATTCCGTGGACATGTCATGACTTGTATTGGACTGATATACTATAATACTTGTAATAGTGTAGATGACATTATACTTATGCATGTCTGGTACTAACAGTGCAGGTACCCTTGTACAGACTCTGGGTTTCTACCCACCCGGGATGGCTACTCACTATGTTTTAGATCTTGTACCCTTATGGGTTTGTAGGAGCTACCGGGAGTGCGCTTAGCCCTTGAGAGTCCTCTAGCTTCGGGCTTTCATTTAACCCATTCCCGGACTAGCTACCCAATAGGTTTTAGGCCTTGTACCGTTATGGGTTTAGTGGTAGCCACCAATAATGCGCTTAGACCTTCTGAGTCTGTCTAGTTCCGCCTGATAGGCTTGCTTAGTGCTCAGCTTTATTACTAGGTTCGGCTAGGAGGAACTCTGTCAGATTTTTGACACGCCTTCTAAGCTGAGTTATTCCTGTAGCCCCGTCAAGCGCTTTAGTAATTAAACACTATTTGTGGTTCGCGCCTCCAGCTTACTTAGTTCCACTTGGATGTACGCATACTTACTAATTGTCTGCTTGACAGTTTATCTATTCTTCTATTAATGGTTGTGAAGAGATTGAAATCTTACTTATATTGTGTAACACCTTGTTCCCAGAATATATACTTAGATACGTATTTAGATTTTTTGATTGTATTTTTCAATTTACTTTCTATATTTATTTTTGTTATATGATTATTTATGTGATTATTTTGCATTGGATCCGGATTCGTGGACTCGGAGTCAGTCCTAGTCAGAACCGAGGACCCGATCCTAAAGTATTGCTCGATTGATCTTTTCAGTATTAGAATTGATCAATTTTACTTTCAAACATCATTTTTCAATATTTAGGATTTTTCATGATTTTTCTGAAAATTTTCGAATTAAATTGCAAAATCTTTAAAATCAGTGTCAACTGGTATTGCTGGTTGATTTAGGATTTTTAATTTACAAAGAGAGTTGAATTTCTAAAATCCGCTTTTAATTATTTCTTAGAATCACATTTTCTACCTTAAAGTATTTTTAGATATTTTCTGAATTTTTCGAAACTCGTCCGGATTTGGTGTCGGCCGGTGTCGACCTGTATCACCAGTTGATTTCAAAATTTTCAATTTGAAAACGAAATTTATTTCTGAAAACTGATTTCATATTATACCTCAGGATGATGTGTTCTACCTCCGGGTATTTTTGGAGATTTTTATGAAATAGTCGATATTTTTCGATATTAATATAATATTAATTATTTTAGAATCTTTTCTCTTCTCTCTTTTCTTTTTTCCTTTTCTTTTCCCCATCCCCATCACCTGCGTGCTCCCACATGGGGCCTGCCCCTTTCCCCATCACTCTCTGTCACTCTCTTTCTTTTTCTCTTTCCTTTTCTTTTCCTTTTTTCTTTTCTGTCTCCCCTTCTTTTCTTCTTCTCTCCTCTTTCTTTCCCTCTCTCCCCTTCTCCCTGGCGACGCCCAACCCAGAGCGCTGCCGCCCTCTGTCATGCCACCGCCGCGCCGGCGACCTCCCATAGCTCCGGCAAGCCCTGGGCTCCTTCTCTCTTCCCTCTTTCTTTTTTCTCCTTCTTTTCCTTTCTCTTTATTTCTTTTCTCCCTCTCCCTCTTCTTCTTTCCCAAATTCGCCACCCTAGGGGGCAGATCCGCCGTCGACCCACCCCTAGTGACCACCCAGCGACGGCCAATGCCGTCGCTGGGCCCCTCTTCTTCTTTCTTCTTTTCTTCTTCTTCTTCTTCTTCTTTCTTTTTTCTCTTTGCTTTTTTCTTTTATTTTCCCTTTTTCCTCCCTCACACTTTCTCTCTCTCCCCCTCTGAGGTGACCACCAGTGGCCAGTGTCACCGCCGGAGACCACTGACCGGCCAGGCTGGCTGGCCACTCTCCCCTTTCCCTACTTTCTCTCCTGCACTCTCTCTCCCCATCCTCTAGATCTCTCTCTTCTCCCTCTTTCTTCTCACTCTCCTCTCTCTTTTCGTTTCTCTGTCCTGCCCCCTCCTCTGGTTGTGGACGCCGCAGCCAGGGCCGCCGCCAGCCACCACTGGCCGGTCGTTGCCAACCAGTCCCCTCTCCCTCTCTTTCTTCTATCTCTTTCTCTCTCTTCTCTCTCTCTCCCCTGCTCTCTCTTCTTTCTCTCACTTAATCTCTCTCTATTTTCTCTCTACAAATAAAACTCTCTATCTTGTGATGGTGGGTATCCCTGGGCCCGTGCACGAGTATTTGAAATTTCAGAAAATTGCGATGTTTTCGGATATTTTAGGCGAGTGTCCTTGCCTTTTTATTGGGTGTCACCTGGGCCTACCACCTGATACATTACCGCTTTACTTGTGATTATTATATTTCAGAAACCCTATCCTGTTATCATGTATTATATACAATGACCTGTATTTCTAGTACTTATGTACTCTTATTTCCCTTGTAACACCTATCCTGCTCCTGCTATTCTCGCAATATGATAATTACATAATAATAAACTATAAAAAGATCAACCTATATCGGGTAAGGGGGAAACTGACGGACTTCAAGTGGTAAATATGTTTACAGTGGTATTTTATACAACTCAAATCTTCTGGATCTACCTGAGGGCCTCCAGGTGTCCGAGGGGAGCGCTGGATCCCTACCTCCTGTTACATTCATGAATGGGCATAATATAAGACCCACTTCCTGTAGGCCTTGCGACTGGTTCCGCACACCAGCAACGAAACACCCTGGGTCGTCGTCCCGAATATGTATGGGACCCACTATAAACATAACTCATTGGTCTCATCATCAGTTTTCAATAACGACCTCAGCTTACTTATATATGGATACATGTGTGTTGGGACGCTAGGGCACATGCCTAGATATATGGGTAGGATGAGTAATAATAATAAGATGCTAATCAATAATTCGTCGTGCTGTTTTATAATTCGGGTTGTATACACTCGGGTACGGTGAAGTGAGGCATAAGATATATGATGAGGGTCTCCTTATTTGGATTATTCCTTTGGCGTGCTTGTCTCATGAAGCCGTAAACTGAGCTTGTACAATTAGTTTTGCTCGTATTCGATTTTATTTAGTCTTATTGGCTTTATCGATTTTATGATGTTTTTTTAGTTAGGAGATAACTCATGTTATATGAATTCAAGATACAGTGATGTGGATATAAGGTATATATATGAGGGTTTCCTTGTTTGGATTATTCCTTCGGTATATTAATCTCACGGATCAGTAATTTACTCTTATATAATTAGTTTTACCATAATTACTTCTCTTGCTACCTCCTTACCTGATCCTGTTGTCTATGCTCACGACCTGATTTTTAATGCATGCTCTTGGACTCGGATTTATCTATACAAGTGTGCTTGTTCCTGCACGCCACTTGGCATTTATCACGCCACTCATTGGGGAGTTCTAACTCTCCTGGATCTGCATGTCCAGATCTCAAAGATTAGAGCTTGTGAATTCTCTCGGTTGCTGATCAGAAATGCGCAGCAGAAGCGTAGATCATCGGCAGACCGTCTGAGGCCCTATCCTTCCAGGCCCCCTGCTCGGCTCTCAAGTTTTCTTTTTATAGCTCTGAGCATCTTTTGTACTGTTCATAATTGTATATCTCTTTATATTTTCGCATTTGTGCCTATCGGTGATGTAATATTCTTATAATATTGTGTCACATCCTGGATAACTTTGTAATTATACTCATATATTGGAATGTATAATGCACCACATACTTGCATACTCTGATTCTTGCATGTACTGATGCTTAGCACATATATATGAGGGTATTTTCGACCTACGTATATACATCGCAGTAACGTCTCTGAACCGTTGGGATCGGGGCAATACATATTGTTATTCAGAGACTGCATTATTTTCTGATATTCGTACCGATCTATTATATCGGTGTCGTTTTTCTGTATTGCTTGACATGCTTTCACTTGATGTAGTAACAATTATTGTGCTATCACTTGACACCTGCCTGATATCACCTAACCCCTGTCATGCTATCACCTGACATCTGGCAAGACATACCTGACTCTTATAATTATCACTATACGGGATGATGACCTGACATCTCGATATATCCTGATATATTTCAGTACAAACCGTACTCCTGATACACTTGTACTTCTGTTACTCCTGACTTGTTTCTGCTCTCGTATACTGATAATTACCTAATAAATAATAAAAAGGACATACCGATAAAGGAAAACTGATGGACTTCAATTGTGGTTTTGTTTACAATGTTATAGGGATGATGTGCAACTAAAATCTTGAGGTTCTACCTGAGGGCCCCCAGGTGTTCCAGGGGGTAGTTCTTACACCTCGACGAATGTAATCAATCCATCTTGAGTGCTTAGCAGCACGGGCCTGGCTAAATGTCAGGCTATTGGGTCATTATTCTGGACGTGTATGGAACCCATTGTAAACATAATTCGTTGGTCTCTTAACCAACCTCGACTTACTCATATATGAATATATGTGCATTATGTCGTACGCCAGGACATATACCTAGATTGTAGCACCCCGTTCCTGGGATACGTACCTAGATACGTGTCCCATTTTTTTGACTGTATTGTTTCAATTTTCTTTCAGTATTTATTTTTGAGTTGTGATTTCTTATATTATTTGATATCATATCTGAAATCTCAGTCGTAGAGTCAGCCCTGACCTGGACAAGGAACCCGATACTAGCGTACTGTCTGATCTGACCTTTCTGATAGTCCAATTTGACCAATTTTAGTTTCAAACATAGTTTTCCAATATTTTAGATTTTTCATGATTTTCTAGATTTTTTAGAATTATTCTGTAAAATCTTCAAAACCGGTGTCGATCGCATCACTGATCGATTCTCAGATTTTTAGTTTTCAAATGGAATTGAATTTTTAGAAATAGCTTTCACAATACTTTTTAAAATCACATTTTTTATCTAAATATTTTTTTTAGAATTTTTCTAAATTTATCACAATTTGACCGATTTCGGTGTCGACCGGCATCGGCGGAAAAATCTAAGATTTTTAATTTGAAATCAGATTGAATTTCTTGAATCCAATTTCACCAAGTATCTTAAAATAATATTTTCTATTTTTGAGAATTTTTTCGGAGCGATTCTGAAACAGTCAATTTTTACCCTATTTAAATAATATTATTATTTTTCCTTCTTTTCTTTTCTTGCTTTTTCCTTATCCACTCCTCTACTTAATACTTTCAGGATATCCTATCAATTTAATTATTTAATAATATATTTATTTATTATTTCTTTTCTTTTTCCTTCTTTTTTTATTTTTCCTTTCTTTTTCTTTCTTTTTCTTCTTTTCTTTTTCTTCTCCCTTACTTCTATCATGCCCTGCACCCAACGCCCATCCCTTGCCAACGGACCAGCACCACAGCAGTAGCAGGAGGAGGCACACCATTTTCCCCCACTCCCCTTCCCATACTCCCTCTCTCCCTCTCTTTCTTTTATTTCCCCTTCTTTCTTCCTTCTTATTCTTCTCCATTCCACCATCTCTCACATGTAACCCCTTGATCCCTGGTGTACGTATCACAGTATCAGTACTCGATACGACGTACAAAATTGACTTGACCTTCTTGATAGTCAGATTGAGCCGATTTCAGTTTCTGATATTATTTTTCAATATTTTAGATTTTCAGAATTTCTTGAAATTTTTCTGGATTATTTTGGAAAATCTCGGTAGTCGGTGCGACCGATACCGATAATCGGCTCTGCGATTTTTAATTCACAAACGGAGTTGCATTTTGAGAATCTGCTTTCACCTTATGTCTTAGAATAACAGTAGCTACGTTTTGGCATTTTTGGGAATTTTTCTGAATTTATGAAAAATCGGCCTAAACCGGTGTCGCCCAATATCGGCGATCCTTTTCCGGATTTTTAATTTGCAAACCAGACTACATTTCTTCAAATCGTTTTCATATTATGCCTCAGGATAATATTCTCTATTTTTTGTAATTTTTGGTAATCGTTCGGGACTAGTCGAATTCTGGACTAAATTAAATAATATTAATTTAATTAATTAAAAATCCCTTTCTTTCTTTTTCTTTCCCCTTCTTCCCTTCTCTGGATTTTTCTTTCCACCGCCTTACCCATCTCCACCGCCATCTCTCTCTCCTTCTTCTTTTTAAAACCATCTCTCTCTCTTTCCCCTAACAATCTCTCCCGCACTCTCTCTCTCTCCCCCCTCTAAATAAAAACTCTCTCTCTTTCCCTCTCTCTCTCTATATCTCACTCTCTCTCTCCATCGCTCTCTGGTCCAGACGGGTGGACCTGACCCACGCCCCCGGCCAGGCGCCGCCGCGTCCCCCAATCGGCCGCCGCACCCTTCCTTCTTCTTTTCCTTCTCTTCTTCTTCTTCTTCTTCTTCTTCTTCTCCTTCTCATTTCCTGTTCTTCTTCTCCTTCTTCTTCCTTTCTTCTTCTTCTTCTTCTTCTCTTCTCTCTCTCTCTATCTCTTTTTTTCTCTCTCTCTCTCGTTCTCTGATCACCGCCGGCAGGGCGGAGCCGCCGCCGGCGGAGCAACGCTGGCGAGGCGGGCTGGCCGCCGCCAGCCCCTGCCCCCCCTCTCTGCTCTCTCTCTCTCTATCTCTCTCCTTCTCTTTCTCTCTCTTTCTCTCTCCCTCTCTCTGCCTAACCGCCGCCGGCGCTAGACTTGTCGCCGGCGAGCTCCCTCGCCGCCGGCCAGCTGAACTGGCCGGCCATGGCGCGCGCAGCAGCAGCAGCGCCTCTGCTGTTGCTGTTGTTGTATGTTGTTGGGTTCGGGTGTGAACTCGAACCTAATAACCCTATTGGGTTGGTACCCATTAAGCCAAAGTACCCATATCCATTTAACTTAAGTTATGGGTTTGGGTATTGGATCCCAACCCGACCCGTTATCTTACCAAACCCGCATCCAAAACCCAATAAAGGTAATATTACATAAAACCTCCTGCTAATTCTTATTAATTGCATTTAAGATATTTTTATTACATCTTTGACCCATTTCTATTGCTTTTAGTGTTCGGGCGATATCTGGAACATCGGGAGTCCGATTTGGACGATACTAGAACCGTTGCGATCGTGGGAAAGAAAGCTACCTTCTCATGGCCAGTTTGTGAGTGTTTTCTTTTATAAATTATATTTTTACCATGTTTAGTGAAAGTGATTGATTGCTTAATTAATAAAACTTGATTATCGGTAAATCATTATAATTATTGTTTACTGTTGGGAAATCCCTATAATTAAAACATAATAAAACCTGATTTATTATACGGGATGATTGGTTAATTAACGAGATTTCCGAAGTTAATAATGTTCATGAGTAACACTAGCCACTAACTTAAGAATTCAACTAGATCATTATGTTTAATACTTTGGTGATACCTATATTTAACACTCGAGTAGATGATATAGCCATATTACACCGGACACGGTTGTTTACATACAGCGCATTATATATTCACGTCCATCTGTTACATAGAGACTTGTTAGACTAAACATTAATGTGCATACACTCGGAACACCGTGACTTACATATCCTGTCACACGGGACACTGTTATCGTATGTACATGTTACACAGATACTATGACACGTCACAATATTATTTCATATTCATGTCCCACTGATATATGGATGCACCACTTCAAGGAATGCCGTCATGACATATATTGTTATCATCGTTACATGGATTCTCGGTATATCACTGTTACACATGCATGTATGGTTTCTCTATTCTTGTCATATGGATCCCCGTGCATATTACATGTATTATTGTTCCCCGTATTCCTGTTATCTGATTGTTTTTCGTTACTGATATTGATATTCCCGTTACTAGATACATGAGTTGTTGATATGCGATGTGTGGAATCCCACATCTATTGTTTCCCGTTTCCCGTTATCGTGTTTCGTGTTATCAACATGGCTCATGTCATGTTATCGTGTTACATGTACCATGTCCTGTACTTGTTCCTGATATACTGTATAGTGAAAGATAATAAAGAGAACTTGGGTATGGGAGAGACTTGACGGTTGACTAGGTCTTGTCGGGTGGATGTCTGGATCCATTGTTTGTCCCACTGCAGGGGACGGGGTAGTGCTGGCTACCGTCTGTTATAGCTCATGAGCTCCCGTTTCCCGTTATTGTTTTAGCTCATTGAGTTCCCGTTACATGTTACAACCTTAGCGGGCTGGCCCTGGTCTCAGCAGCCAGGGGTCTGTTTAAGGCTGTTGTCCCGGGTATGCACGGGATACACCCACCTGACTAGAGCTCCTCGACCATGAGTTTCCAATTAACATAATAAAACAGTATAAACAATAGTGACGTCGGGAACACTTGTTATTTGGTCACTCTCTCGTTTGGATAATGGTACCCGTAGGCCATGTCCGGATGGGTTCGACTGGAGTGCGGGCTCCAGTATGAACTGCCAGTGGTATGGGACACTGGAAGAGATTGATTAAAATATCAGGTGGTACTGATTGTTATTATTGTATAAATAACATGACTTGCCTGATACATGTATACTATTGTGTAGTTGTACTTGTTACTGTTCCTGATATGTTATCCACTATCATGTTACCTGTAGACTTTGCTACATTACCAGATGCTTGTTACACTTCATGTGGTGACACACTCTTCAGGTACACGTATACCTTGTATTGCATGGCTTTAGTTCATGTATATCCTATAGACACTATTCCTGTATGCTCACTTCGCTATAGAATGGTTGCATACTTCATCTACATGTTCACATGCATCACGTCAACAGTGTTTATTATATACAAACATGAGACTACTGTAGACATGACCTGATGATAACCTGCTAGGTAGTGATGATATTAAAATATGACATGTTTATATTTCTACTGCTTATTATATGCCTACTATATGGTATCACTGTTACAGAATCATGTATTATATATTATTATCGTGTCTGTATTACTATCGTATATATTACTGCTTCCTTCATTTTACCACTCACTAGGTCGCTTTCTGACGACCCTGGGTTTGCGTGCCCAGGTTGGAAATTCGAGATATCATACTTGTTGGCCCAAAGGCCATTATCCCGGTTATTTTGATGATAGCAAAACGTATTTAGTTATGTATTTAATAATCTTGTTTTAAAAGTATTTCAGGTTCAAAGAAACAGATTTTGACGACTCCTCTAAAAGACTCACACTTTTGGAGTTCGCCCAACATTTGCATTCCCAAGCTAAAGCACATAGGAAGCTTCGGAATTTGCGTTGAAGAAAAGTTCAAGAAGAAGATCAAGACTTGCTAAAGAATCCAAGATTTGTATTTTGTCTATTTTGTTTTAGAATTTTTGTCAAAACTAAATAGTAGAAGTAGAGATATGGGATATCACACACACACATTTTCTAGAGTGATTTTTGGCTTCAAAATACTTTCTATTTCTATTTCCAACTCAGTTTTAGTTGAACATATCTATTTTGGAAATACGATTTTAGAGAGACTAGTTTTTGGGGAAAAACATTTCATTGAAAATCAAGTTTTTATCAAAAGAATTTTTACCAAGTATTTTACCTTGATAGTAGTATGACACATGCTCATACTCTATGATTTTTCAAGACCAAAACATTTTATCCAAGACCCAAAACCAAAATCCAAATTGTCCAGGTCTGTGAATTCTGATTTTTCAGAAATTCACAGTGACCGGTCGACCGGCAGTCGACCGGCACTCGACCGACATGCACAAATGTGCATGTGCGTATCAGTCGACCGGAGGTCGACCGATACTCGACCGGCCCCAACCTGCTGCTCTCTGGAAATTGCCAGTCGACCGACCCGGTCGACCGGTGAGCCCCAACGGTCGGATTTTCGACCGTTGGCGGTCGACCGACCCGGTCGACTGGTAGTCTGTCAAAAGTTCTGACAGACTCAACAGCTATTTTTCTGACTTTTTGACTTTAGGGATTTGTCTCCAACGAATCTCTTGAGCAGTTTTTGACCCCTATAAATAGGTGGTCACTTCATATGAAATGACTAATGATTTTAGAGCTATCAAGTGAAATTTTACAAAAGTTGTGAAAAGATTTTCAAAGTTTTCAAAAGAAAAGATTTTTCTCTCCAAAGCCTAAATTTCCATCACCCTTCTTGGAGCCTATTCCTCTACTTCTCTCTAGTTTTGCACTACACAATCCCATACTCTAAGTCTACTATTTGGTTCTAGGATTGTGCTAAGTGAGCTCTTTTGTAAAGTGGTCAAGTGTGATCACTTCCATTGTAGTGAGTGAAGTTGTAGAGGCATCGGCCTCAAGGCGAGCTAGTGTGCTCAAGGTGGTGAAGTGTCATCACGGGAGACGGACAAGTGTTATCCTTGTATTGTTGATCCGGTGGGATCCTCAATAGTGGAAATCCTTCAAGTGTGAAGGCGGGGACGTAGAGCGTGGCTCGAACCTCGGAAACATATCGGCGTGTTTGCGTTTGCTCAAATTCTTCTAACTCTATCTCTTTAATTACTTGCACCTTTACCTTGTTTAATTCTTGCAAGTATTTGTATTGTGATAATTGTTAGAGTTAAATTTTAAATTCCGCATAATTGCCATTATCATATAGCCATCACCTATTCACCCCCCCCTCTAGGTGATTTCAATTGGTATCAGAGCCTAACCCTACAACTTAGGTCTAACAACCTTAGGGAGATCCATATATTTGGCTATATATTTGCTTGTTGTTGTTTGTTGCATTTTACTTGCTTGTGCATTCATGGCATCCATCGACTTTTCTTGCATTAAATCCCCTCCCAAATTTGATGGCTTGAACTTTCCTATTTGGAAAGTCAAGATGAACTTGTTTTTGAAATCCTTAGGTGTTAGGGTAGCTAGGGCCATTACCAAAGACTTCATTGAACCAACTAGTGATGAGAGCACATGGTCCGAGGATACTTCCAAAGACTATGAAGCAAATGCTAGGGCACAATATGCATTAACACAAGCACTTAATGAAGATGACCTTGCACGCATCATTAATTGTAAATCGGCATATGAAGTTTGGAACATGCTTATTGTGACTCATGAGGGAACGTCACAAGTCAAGAGAGCAAAAGTTGACTTGTTACGTTCTCAATATGAGAATTTTTACATGATTGATAATGAGAGCATTGATGACATGCTCACTCGCTTTACAAAAATAACTAATGCTCTTTCCTCCTTAGGCGACAAGATTGACAACGATCAAAAGATAAGGAAGGTGATTAGAGCTCTTCCCAAAGCTTGGGAAGTCAAGGCGACAACCCTCAAGGAGCTAAATGACAAGGAGGAGATGGACTTCTCCGGCTTCATCGGAAATCTCAAAACACATGAGATGGAGATGAAGGTACGAGAAGAAAGGGAGGCACCCAAGAAGAAATCAATAGCCTTCAAAGCCGCTCCAACCGTTCAAGACGAGGATGATTCATCGGACGAGTGCGATGAAGACTTCGCCATGCTCATCCGTAAGGTGGGCAAGATGTTTTACAAAAGGGAAGACAAAGCAATTTCCGGCGAGGGAAACCTCAAGGGAGATTTGAAAGAAAAAGAGAGGAGCCCGGTCCTTGCTTCCATTGCAAGAAGATCGGTCACCTCATTGCCGATTGCCCCGCTCTACAAGCGACCACATCCAAGAACGGGCAAAGAAAGAAGAAAGCAATGGTGGCTACTTGGGATGACACGGAGTCGGAATCCGAAGAGGAAGTCGACGCCGCGCACATGTGTTTCATGGCACATGGGGAGGATGCACCAAAGGTAACTCTAGAAAACTCTTTAGATGAGGATGAGTTAACTATGGATGAACTTGCACAATTTTTTGAAGAATTGCAAAATAGGTATGAGATTTCCCAATCTCAAAATAAGATATTAAAAAGAGAAAATGAAGCTTTAAAATATAAAGTGGAAATAGTTGTTAAAGAAAAGGATGTTTTATCTAGCTCTTTTGGAAAATTGAAAAATGATTTTGATAAATATAAACTTGCAAATAAGGGTAAAACCACCATAGTGTCAATTGATAAAAATGATTTTGTTGAGATCCAAAAGCGTGTTGATGCTTTGGACTCCACACTTAAAAATTGTGCATTTGATTTGAAAAAGATAGCTTCTAAATTTCCTAAGGGAACACCCCAAGGGAAACATGCACAACATGCACATACACATGCACGAAAACATGCGCACACACATAAGCATGCATACATATATAGTAGTGGTAGAATTTATGTTTGCACTCATTGTGGCCGCAAAGGCCATTTAGAAAAATTTTGTTATGCTAAAAATAATGTTAAGAATAAATATGTTTGGGTTCACCCGGAACTAACCCTAAAGGACCCTCAAAGATTTGGGTACCAAAAGATCCTCCAAATGTAGGTGACACAGGTGGATCTACTTCCTCCAAGACTTAGGGGGAGACGGTGCCCGGGTGGTAGATGCAACTAAGCTCAAAGTTCAAATCTAGCTTGCATCGCTATCGTGGAGGCACCTATTTTTGGAGATTGCCCTTAAATTGGTAACATCTCCATTTTAAAATAGTTGTTGATTTTTGGTAATGTATACATGTGTATAGAATTGATAGTTTGTTTTGTATTCCGTTGATACATGCTTATATAGAACTACTTTTCTATCATGTTGTGTACATGCCTTGCGTTAATTTTCATATCTTGTATTTTTATGCCTTATGTCATATTTGTCCACATGTCCATTTTTTTTGTATCTATATGTATATACTATTTTTCAAAAGTATAAATTAATAATCAAAATTTCTTGTTTAAACAAATACCTTAAAGATGGCAATTGCGCACCTCAACTCATTCAAGAGGAATCAAGAGGATGAAGTTCAGAACCCGTCACTGGGTATTCGGCTTCAACATCTTTATATCTTTGTTTAAATATGTAAAATAAAAATTAAAACATTTCTTGTGTGAAGTTTTGTTGATGCAATAATCTAAATGAAGATTTAAAACTGATTGATGTATTCCTGTATATTATAATATAACATATTTTTATTTGTTATAATTTCTATTTAAAATTTTTTTGGTCAGAATCTGGTAGCAGAATTTTCAGACTTACCGGTCGACCGGCCCCTAAACCCAGTCGACCGGCTCTGTCTGAGAAGAAAAAAATTTTGTATTTTTTTGTGCTACCGGTCGACTGTTGTTATAGGACCAGTCGACCGATCAAGATGCGTGACTCTCTGTATCTTTTCGGTCGACCGGTCCCTTAATCCCAGTCGACCGATAGTCGTATTCTGGCGTATATTTGGACCTTTTCCTTCACTGTTTCGCTCATTCTCTCATTTCTCTCACAGCGACCCGCAGGAGCTCCTCTTCTCCAAAATTTCTAACTTCAAATCCGTTCACCTGATCACAAATTCCTTCAAAACCCATTTCATACTCCTCATTTCTACTTCAGATCTAGAATCTCAAGCCGATCCGTCCATCAGATTTTCAGAATTTCTGGATTTTCAAGCTAGGGTTTCAGATTTTTCCAAAGGTAAAAATTCGAATTTTTCACTTGTTCTTCCTTTCTAGCTTAGATATATCACTTCTTTTGTCTTCATATTAGGTTGATTAATCATCTAGATCGTGCCTTTACCTGCAAAAACCCTAAAAATTTGATTTTTGTCATGGCTCCTAAAAGACATCGTTCTGAGAAGGGAAAGGGCATTGCCCAATCCTCATCTCAAGCCCCTAGGACTGATCCTGTGTTCCGTAACGATCTTGCCTCTGATCGTTACACACATCTAGCCCCTAGGAACACTATTTCGGGTAGGTATGTGGCTATCCATGACTTTGAACATCTAGATATCCCCCACATACTCCGTACCAACAATCTTGTGGATTTTCTCTCCATCAGGGAGAAGGTTTACACTTCTTTGGTTCCCTATTTCTATGCCAATTTTGAATTTAGTGGGAACCGGATCATCTCCCGTGTGATGGGTAGGGACATAAACATTTCCCTAGGTCAGTTTGCTAGGATTCTTCATCTTTCCACTGATGGAATAGATGTTTACTCTTATGACCTACATGATTTTCCTGAATATCCGGAGGGTGAGTCTTCGCTCACCGCATCCACTCTCATTCACCGGGATGACAATCCCGATCTAGTGAGGAATGAGATTGTGAGTCAGTATTCCCTCCAATCTCAGGTCCTTGCTAAGATTATCTTTCATAATATCGTGCCTAAATCCGGTGAATTCAGCCATGCTCGAGGCCCTGTTCCCTTGATTATCTATTGCCTCCTTAAAGGCATTAGGATAAATTTCCCTCGAGTGATCGCTTCTCACATGAGTGGTGATCAGATTCGCACTGCTGGTAGGAGTCTGCCTTACGGCATGCTCATTACCCATCTGCTTAGGGCTTTAGACTTCGATCTTTCTGGTCAAGCCTCTTCAAAACCCTCTTCTGATATCAATACTGCTGCCTTGAAGATGATGGAAGCTCAGTTGCGTCGACACGCAGCTGTGCAACCACCACCTGTTCCTGCAGCTGATCCAGCTCCAGCTCCACCTCCTGTTTTTCCTGCTCCTGAGTTTCAGGGTGCTTCTGCTTCTGAGGTCCGCTCAATGATCGAGGCTCATCAGGCCTGGGTCGGAGAGCAAGTCTCTGCAATTCGTGCAGATTTGGCTGATCGTGCTGCTATGGATGCTGTTTTTCGGGCGGAGGTCCGTAACGACTTGTCCTATATGGCTGAATCCATGAGATTTGTGGATGTTCAGTTCCAGTCTTTGTTCACAAAAATGGACATAGTCGTTCCTGATGGGACTCCGGGTGCTCGTCGTCTCCCTGCTGCTGGTCCTCCTTTCCCTCCCAGAGCTCGCGTCTCTGTTCCACCACCGCGCCCCAGAGTTGATGCCGTGGATACAGAGGAGGTAGATTCCTCTTCTTCCTCAGATGATGGTGATGACCAGACGATGGCCGAGGGCTCTGATGATGACGAGGAGGAGGATGACGAGGCCACTGAGTGATGCTGCTGTTGATGCCCCTTTATTGATGATGTCAAAAAGGGGGAGAGATATTTGGAGAGAGAGATATTTTGTTATGACTCTTTATTATTTTTGTTATGTACTTGACTTATTTTGTTGTGTTGGACACCTTTTATTTCTGTGTTGTGGACATGTATCTTTTGTGGTATGTATTTATGTCATGTATGAGACTTATTTCCTTATCTATGATATGACATGAGTAGTTGATATGTTGTGATTGGCATGGATGTGTGATGTTTATTTTTTATCACTATGCCTAAGTATGATTTTTATATATGCTTGTGTTGAGGGGAGTTTCATTTGAAGACTCTACCCAAAATATTTTGTGATAACTACATATGTTTTGCCATCATCAAAAAGGGGGAGATTGTTGGCCCAAAGGCCATTATCCCGGTTATTTTGATGATAGCAAAACGTATTTAGTTATGTATTTAATAATCTTGTTTTAAAAGTATTTCAGGTTCAAAGAAACAGATTTTGACGACTCCTCTAAAAGACTCACACTTTTGAGTTCGCCCAACATTTGCATTCCCAAGCTAAAGCACATAGGAAGCTTCGGAATTTGCGTTGAAGAAAAGTTCAAGAAGAAGATCAAGACTTGCTAAAGAATCCAAGATTTGTATTTTGTCTATTTTGTTTTAGAATTTTTGTCAAAACTAAATAGTAGAAGTAGAGATATGGGATATCACACACACACATTTTCTAGAGTGATTTTTGGCTTCAAAATACTTTCTATTTCTATTTCCAAACTCAGTTTTAGTTGAACATATCTATTTTGGAAATACGATTTTAGAGAGACTAGTTTTTGGGGAAAAACATTTCATTGAAAATCAAGTTTTTATCAAAAGAATTTTTACCAAGTATTTTACCTTGATAGTAGTATGACACATGCTCATACTCTATGATTTTTCAAGACCAAAACATTTTATCCAAGACCCAAAACCAAAATCCAAAATTGTCCAGGTCTGTGAATTCTGATTTTTCAGAAATTCACAGTGACGGTCGACCGGCAGTCGACCGGCACTCGACCGACATGCACAAATATGCATGTGCGTATCAGTCGACCGGAGGTCGACCGATACTCGACCGGCCCCAACCTGCTGCTCTCTGGAAATTGCCAGTCGACCGACCCGGTCGACCGGTGAGCCCCAACGGTCGGATTTTCGACCGTTGGCGGTCGACCGACCCGGTCGACCGGTAGTCTGTCAAAAGTTCTGACAGACTCAACAGCTATTTTTCTGACTTTTTGACTTTAGGGATTTGTCTCCAACGAATCTCTTGAGCAGTTTTTGACCCCTATAAATAGGTGGTCACTTCATATGAAATGACTAATGATTTTAGAGCTATCAAGTGAAATTTTACAAAAGTTGTGAAAAGATTTCCAAAGTTTTCAAAAGAAAAGATTTTTCTCTCCAAAGCCTAAATTTCCATCACCCTTCTTGGAGCCTATTCCTCTACTTCTCTCTAGTTTTGCACTACACAATCCCATACTCTAAGTCTACTATTTAGTTCTAGGATTGTGCTAAGTGAGCTCTTTTGTAAAGTGGTCAAGTGTGATCACTTCCATTGTAGTTGAGTGAAGTTGTAGAGGCATCGGCCTCAAGGCGAGCTAGTGTGCTCAAGGTGGTGAAGTGTCATCACGGGAGACGGACAAGTGTTGTCCTTGTATTGTTGATCCGGTGGGATCCTCAATAGTGGAAATCCTTCAAGTGTGAAGGCGGGGACGTAGAGCGTGGCTCGAACCTCGGAAACATATCGGCGTGTTTGCGTTTGCTCAAATTCTTCTAACTCTATCTCTTTAATTACTTGCACCTTTACCTTGTTTAATTCTTGCAAGTATTTGTATTGTGATAATTGTTAGAGTTAAATTTTAAATTCCGCATAATTGCCATTATCATATAGCCATCACCTATTCACCCCCCCTCTAGGTGATTTCAATACTGTCAGATATGTCACTGGATTCACATAGGGGACTTGTCACCCATACGATTCATAGGTATCTTGATTCTTTTGTCTTATTTCCTTATTTGTCCATGTTTCTTTATCTATCATGCTCACTGATCTTTTCTGCAGGTATTCTTGTACTTATTTAATGTTGGAACTCTTGTATATATGGAGGCTATTTGTTGTACTGAGGCTTAACGTACGCGCGAGGGTGTTTTCACCCTGCGTATGTGTACGCGCCGGAAAAAGGGAAACAAAGAGTTCGCTGTAAAATTTCCTTGAATCAGATGAAAAATTACAACAAAAACTGTTTTCCTTCCAGTTACAAGGGAGGGAGGATGTTGAATCTTGAATCCTCCCTTTGTTTAAGGCTGGGTTCTTCAAGTGGCGGTGGAGAGTGAATCTTGTTCTCCGTTGACCGGATGACCGTCGGGATCGTCAGGGATCTTCTCTTTGGCTGGTAGAAGGAGTAGCATAGCTCTGTCTACCAAAACTCTCAAAGAGGAGGTAGGCAAAGAGCAACTTGTTCGCGGCAAGCTTGCTGAAGAGTTGAGCTCTCTCCTGCTTCTCTCTCTGTCTGCCTGTGTGTAGTCTGTTGTCTCTCTCTTGTTTCTTCGACCGTCTCTCTATGTGTGTTATCGTCCCTCCCTTTTGTTCATAGTGACGGGGCTATTTATATAGGTTCCAGGGGTGAACGTGCCCCCTAAAAACGCTCCACAATGAGGGGCTGACCTCGCTATGTGGGCGGCGATGGCCCCATAACCAGGGCGGTTATAACCGAGACGCGGGTGTCGAGCCCACGCGCCTTGAGGTTGAGACGCGGGTGTCGAGCCCACGCGCCTTGATGTTGAGACGCGGGTGTCGAGACCTCGCGCCTTGATGTTGAGACGCGGGTGTCGAGCCCTCGCGCCTTGATGTTGAGACGCGGGTGTCGAGCCCTCGCGCCTTGGTGCCGAGACGCGGGTGTCGAGCCCTCGCGTCTAGAACTTGAAACTCTGCTTTTTAATGGCTTGTCTTTTAGTGATTTTTAGACAGCCTACAGAACCCCCTCCAAAGTTTTCGATATTCCGCAGTTAACTGGGACGGATTTCGAAATACTTTGGACTCTAACTGAATTCACCTCAATGACTGGACTGTTAATGCTCCGGGTTTGATCTTATCTGGAGTTGGTCTTCGTGAGTGTACTGTTGAACTCTTTGAGGCCACCAGAGTTGATCGTGTTGAGTGTCTAGATACACAGTCTAAACCTCCCCGATTGCTTTTAGTCTGTCATGGACGCGCTTTAAGCCAGGAGTGGACGATCGTCTGCTTGTGCCAGTGTACTGTTGAAACTGATTTGCAGAAGCAAGGACTGAACGCCAGTTCTTTTTGAATAGCAGAGATGGTACTGCTTTACAGACGCGACTTTCATGGGGTGCGCCTTTTGGCAACGGAAACGCGACTGATATTTCTTCAGGCAGACGCGATGCTAGGCCAGATTGGAAGGACGCGAACTTCGGAGAGACGCATCCTTTTGAGTAAGGACGCGACTTTCTGGACGCGACTATGGCTGTGCTGACGGGGCACGTCCATCGAAGAGGCGCGCCTGTTGGGTGCGAATCCGTGCCATGTCATGAGTGCACTGCCACGTGTCCTGTGGAGCCGAAGGGACACTTTCTTTTTGGCGTGCAAACTTCACGCTGTATTAAATGCGCTGTCCACGCGTCAAGCGATGACTCGCTGTAGATGAATTCAACTTCTTTTAATGAAACGCGGCGTTAACTCAAGTCTTCTTGATGAGACGCGGCATTGATTCATAGGAACCTAGATAGAACTATGTTTTTCCGATGAGACGTGGCGTCAAATCATAGAGAGAGACGCGGTCATCATTTCATAAGAAGAGAGACGCGGTCATCATTTCATAGGAAGAGAGACGCGGTCATCATTTCATAGGAACTTTAGGCAGAACCAAGTCCTTTTGATGAGACGCTGCGTCAATTCACAGAGAGAAACGCGGGCTTAATTGACGCGAATCTGTCCTGCTAATGAAGACGCGGTTCAAGTGGACGCGAAGGACGCAGTTTTTGAGTGTGACTCACTGGTCGCAGTCCTAGGTGCAAAAACCCATCACTACCAATGCAGACGCAGCTCCTCTGATGAAGACGCAGCTTGAGCGGACGCGAGGGACGCAGCCTTGCGTATTTTCCGACTAATCCCACAATGGCCTAAGTCTTTTGTTGAGTTAAGTGCTTTCCCTTAAAAATGGGCCCCGTTTGCTGAAGGGACGCAACTTTGAGTCACGCGGACATTCCTCTGGAATGCGGGTGGACGTCATTCAGTCTGAAAAGGGGACGCGGATTCCTAGACGCGGCTTTCTCATCTGCGTCTTGATGTAACTTCCCAGGCGTTAAATGCAGCCTGACTTAAAGATTTCATGAGATCTTTGAAAATCAAGTCTGCACTGACGATTGGAAAACCGGGTCGTCCGTTGTTTCCCGAAGCAGTTGTCCACGCGTTGGTTCCTCATTGGACTCCAGGCGTTAATGCCTTTTAATGCAAAACCGGCGCTGGCGGTTTGAGACCAGCGTCTGTGACGCTTCCCGAAGCAACGTTCCACGCGTCAGACTCCTATTGGACTTTGACGGTCGTGCGGTCATTAAGGCCGGTGGTTTTGATTAATGAACCATTAATGATAGTTATCAGGGGCTGCCTATAAATAGGGGTTCCTTTTCTCCCTTTAACAGTCCATACTGTGTTCTTTTTGAGAGCGAGTGCTCTGAGAGTTTCTGTCTTCTCCCTTCAAGGACTTCACCAGGGGTTTGCCTCCATGGATGAAGATGACCCAGAGCTTTCATGCTTCTGTTTGGTCTCTTCAGAAGATTACCACTGTCAGTGATTTCAATAACAGAAAGTGTCTCTCTGAACTCTTTTATGTCCGCGCTTCGATGCAGAGAGTTACACTCTTAATAGAGGCCTCTGCGGGTACGCCGTTCTGATTTGCCATGACATTTTAAACCCAACCAATTTTGAATTTTAGTATATCTCTTAGAGAGATATCATCTGGATGAAGTCTTAGTTGGTGCATTCCTTTTCTGGAATTTGCGCCATTGACTTGAACTTCTCTGGACGCGAGCACAGAAGTCTTTGGCACTTGGCGCTGGCTTTGCTCATGAAGCTCGCGTTTTAAGGCCACTGACTTGGATGATCTTCAATTCGGGTCGAAGGTTTCAGGCCTGAACTTTTGCAACTCCTGTTCCTCCAACAGAGAGATGGCAATTTTTGGCGTCTGATTCTCTGCGCGCCTTGTATCTTAGACGCGAATGTGGAATTAGGTCGCGTTTGAATTCTGTGTGTATCACAGTCTTGCTCGCGTCTGTTTCTGCCACCGCGGAAGTTTGGCTTACTGCGTGGGTTATTCCCGCGTCTGCAGTCTTCAGCAATAACCGCGTTTGTGACTTAGTCTTCTTCTGTCAAAGTGTACTAAGTTCTGAATTGTCTAATTCCCTTGTTTGCTTCTTGTAGGTAGGCTTGATCGTCCTTTTTCAGGTTCGCTGGGCCCCTGGAAGAATATTTCGGCCGGCGAACTTGTTCGATGTTCGTCCACAAGGGAAGAAATCATAGTCTCCGTCGTCCACAAGGAAGAAATCACGATCCCTGACGGGGACGTAGCCCTCGCCAAGATCTCTTTGGACGCGATGCACCAGTCATGCCTGCTGGCAAGGGATGGTCAGGGTGAGTATGGCGGCGAGGGAGTTACGGTGGATATAGTGGCAGATAGCATCCCCTTCCTCTCTCACCCCAGAAGTGACATCGAGGACACTCCATGTCTGCTGGATGGCCTTATGGCGAGAGAGATGCTCATGAATGAAGGGTTGCAGGGCTTTCTGCTGCCACCGGACCTCAAGAACACCATTGCTCTTAGCTTAGTCAGCTAGGGCTCTTTCGATGTTTACATCATGCATCGTGGTGCAACCAGCTTCTGATCGTTGCCACAATGTCTGATTCTATTTTGGCGCCCTTCCAAACATCTTGCACTTGGAATCAGATGCGGCTTCAAGGAGTGAGTACGGCCTCTGAGAGAGAGAGGGACTTCTTTGTACTCCTTAATTGTAACACTCAATCTTATTGTATAAGAGAGCGTTTTGTATCACTTTCATATGCCTGGATATAAATAAAAGTGACATTTTTCTTTTTGCCTCTTTCTATTGTCTTGAACCTTTTGTCTTCAGTTAGACGCATAGAAGCAGAAGATCTTTGACTTCGTCAAAATATGATGATAATCTTAATAAGTCAAATTTTGTAGGGAAAGATCCTATTTCAGGAACTTTCACAATACTGTCAGAGGTGTAATATTAACTTGACAAGAGATAGGATAATTTTGTGGACCTGTCAACCTATAAAGGAGAATGACAAGTGAAACTCGTACCCCCAGGGAAAATGGGCCTTTATCAAGGTTTAGGATTCACTTGATTAAGCTCAGCTGGGGATTTGAAGGAAAACACTGTTAATGGTGTAGTATTAACCTAACAATGTTTTTAGGTAGACTTGTTATTCTGTTGAAGAGAATGACAAGTGAGACTAGACTCGCAGGGAATCTAGGAAAATCTTTACCGTTAGAGGTGTGATATTAACTTAACGGGTTGAAAGTTGTCTTGCCAGAAGTGTGATGTTAACTCGACAAGAATGTGAATCAGAGGTGTGATATTAACTTGACTCAGAAGCATTTCAGCTTTCGTTTGGAAAAACTGAAAGTGTCACTGACATAGGTGTGATGTTTAACTTGACAGTGAGGGTAATGCTAGAGGTGTAATGTGGAACTTAGCATTGGTCATCTCAACTCCTATACGGAAGTTCGAGGGAAATTCATTGTCATAGGTGTATTGTTGAACTTTAACAATGACTTAGATGCCAGAGGTGTAGTGTTAAACTTAGCATCGTTCATTTCAGCTTCGATATGGAAGTCTGAGGAAAAGGTGACTGTCAGAGGTTTAATATTGAACTTGACAGCAACTTGATTACTGTTGGAAGTGTAATGTTGAACTTAACAGTAATTTGTCAGAGGTGTGATGTTAACTTGACAAGAATTAATTTGCGATACGAGCAATTTTGAGGACCTGTCATCCTATCGATGAGAATTGACAAGTGGAGTTTGGAATGTCAGAGGTATAGTGTTAACTTGACAACAACTGTATTTTGTAGACCTACCATTCTGTGGATGAGAATTGGTAAGGGATTTTGGAGGGGAGAGTGGAATCAAGTCCACTTAGGATTTTTAGCAAACCCTCAGCTATCAACGGATTTGAGGTGCCTTTACCAACTACCGTTTGAGTTGGGCTAGCCATGCTATTCCCCTCAGCATGATGAGTTGTCGAAGACTTATGTTGGGCTTAGAAGCCAACATTTTCCTCTATCCTTAGCCGTCGGAGGCATTGGATATTAATGAAGAAGCTCTTCTTGTTTGATCAGAGGTGTAATTTGAACTTGATCGGAGGAGAGTACTATTAAGGATAGTACTTCTTCAAGAATCTGCCATTGATCGGCATCATGAGTGTATCGCCATTTGAAGTTATGAGGCGATACGATCCATTTGAGTAGACTGACTCTACTACGAATGGTCCTTCCCATTTGGGTTGGAATTTTCCTTTTGTCTTGTGCGTCATCAGCATGGGTCTTCTGACGGCTAAGACAAGATCGCCTTTCTTGAAAGTTCGCACTTTAACTTTTTTGTTGAAGGCTCTGGTAATTCGAGCCTGGTAAAGCTCGATTTGTTGTTGGGCCTGCAGACGTTTGTCATCTAAGGCTTCCAATTCTTGGAGTCGCTGTCGATGCTTCTCCTCGGTTGTCATCTCCGCTATCAAGGCGACGCGTAGAGATCGAATTTGGATTTCCAGTGGAAGTACGGCTTCACATCCGTATACCAAAGAAAATGGCGTGGCTTTAGTTGGGGTTCGCACAGTTGTGCGGTAAGCCCATAAGCATTCACCCAGCTTGTCGTCCCAGTCTCGTTGGCTTTTCGAGACGAATTTCTTGAGAAGCTTGCCAATAGTCTTGTTGAAAGCTTCTGCGAGGCCGTTAGCGGCAGGATAGTATGCCGTTGAGGACACACTCTGGATTCTGAACTTGGCACAGAATCTCTGGAAAGCCTGGCTGATGAACTGGGGTCCATTGTCATGGACAATTCGCCGAGGTACACCGAAACGGTAAATAACGTGATGTTTCACGAACTTGATCACGTTAGACGATTTTACCTCCTTCAAAGGAATAGCTTCGGCCCATTTAGAGAAATAATCGGTTATTGCCAAAATAAACCGATGTCCTTTTGATGATGGTGGGCTGATAGGGCCAACCACATCCATTCCCCACATTTCAAATGGCCAGGTAGAGGTCGTAGAGTGGAGGTACCCTGGTGCTTGATGGATGAAATCGCCGTGCACTTGGCAGGCGTGACATCTTTTGGCATAAGTGATGGCATCGGCAATCATCTTGGGCCAGTAGTAACCCAGTCTTTGGAGTCGATGTGCCAGTTTTGGGCCAGGTTGATGGGCTCCACACATACCATCGTGGGCTTCTTTCAATACCTCTTGGGCCTCCTTTGGTGAGAGGCACCGGAGCAAGACCCCGTCATGCGATCGACGATACAATGTTCGTGTAATCGCATTATAGTAAAATTTAGGGGCTTTTCTTCGAATGGCAGCCGCTTCCTTGGCGTCCTCAGGCAGGATGCCATACAAGACATAGTCGATATAGGGAATCGCCAGTCTTTAAGCTCTGGCCCGGTTGACAATTCTAGCGCTTCTTTGCCTTGACACTCTCCCTTTGACTCCTGATAGTCTTCGAGGGCAGTTCTCGGGCAATACAGGTCGTGGCTGTAGACGAATACCTTCTCCATTGCTCCAGCTGGAAGAGCTAAGGAGGCAGCGAGGGATGCCAGTGCATCTGCATGCGCATTTTGATCGATGTAGAAGTTTGTGAACCTCTCGGCCATGTGGATAATTGCGTTGTAGTAGGGTACTAGGTCTTCATGTCTGACTTCGTACTCCCCGCGAACTTGGCTAACAATGAGTTTGGAGTCACCGTATGCCTCGAGATTTTTAACGCCAATCTCATCGGCGAACTGCATCCCAATCAAAAGAGCGTTGTATTCTGCTACATTGTTGGAGCAAGGCTCAGTTAGCGAGACAGCTCGAGGAATCACATAGTTCTGTGACGAGATGAGTACTACTCCTACCCCCGCTACGATGTGTCCTTTTGGGCTTATTCTGGATGCACCATCAAAGAAGAGTTGCCACACTTGACTTTCGAACGATGTCTGAGTTAGGCAGGCTTCAGCGACCTCATCTGGGAGATCGTCGTAAAGTTTGGTTGCCCTCGGATCTGGATGCTCAGCCAGGAAATCCGCCACCGCTTGTCCTTTAATGGCCTTCTGTGGTAAAAAGTGCATTTCATATTGAGATAACAATATGGCCCATTTTGCCAGTCGGCCATTTAGCGATGAAGGTTTTGTCATGAGTAACCTCAAGGGGTTGACTTTTGATATGACATTTACGGTTTGGCCCGCCAGGTAGTGTCGCATTTTCTGAATGGCGAACACCAGTGCCAAACATTCCTTCTCGATCGGGTTGTACCGATATTCGGCTCCGATCATTGTTCTACTAAGATAGTAGATTGCTTGTTCTCGCCCTTGATCATCATTCTGAGCTAGTAGAGCTCCCAAAGAATGATCCATTGCTCGAACGTATACCAGGAAAGGTTTTCCGGATATCGGAGCTGCAAGGACTGGTGGTTGGGTGAGGTATTGCTTGATTTCCTCAAATGCTTGTTGACAAGCATCGTCCCAAATGAACGAGACACCCTTCTTCATTAATTTGGCGAAGGGGTGGCATCTTCCGGAGAGGTTTGATATAAACCTGCGGATGTACGCCAATCGTCCTTGTAATCCCCTGAGCTCCTTGAGGCTTCTCGGGGGTTGCATCTCCTGGATAGCGCGGATCTTTTCCGGGTCCAAATGGATTCCTGTGGAAGTTACAACAAATCCTAGGAATTTGCCACTGGCCACCCCCAGGAAGGACTTGGTGGGATTCATCTTCAATTGATGAGCCCGCATGATATCAAAAACCACCTTCAGGTCAGCTATGTGATCATCTTTAGTGCGGCTTTTTACCGCGATGTCGTCAACATAACACTCCACCGTTTTGCGTATTTGCTGATGGAAAATGACATTCATGGCCCTTTGATATGTTGCCCCTGCATTCTTCAGTCCGAAGGGCATGACGGTATAGCAATATACCCTAGAGGTGTCCTGAAGGAGGTATGCTTTTCGTCATCAGGATATATTTTAATTTGATTGTATCCTGAGAATCCATCCATGAAGGACATTCGTTCGAATCCACAAGTATTGTCAATCATGACATCTGTGATTGGCAGTGGGAATTCGTCTTTGGGGTAAGCCTCGTTTAGATCACGGAAGTCGATGCAGATCCAGATCTTCCCGTTCTTCTTGGCAACTGGGACAATGTTGGCTACCCAGTCGGGATGTTGTTCTTCCCTGATGAAGCCAGAATCAATAAGTTTTCTGACTTCTGATTGAATTGCCTCCATTATTTCTGGACGGAACCGTCGCTGCTGTTGTTTGACAGGTTTTGCGTTCGGATTGATGTTGAGGCGATGCATAGCTACTTGAGGATCAAGTCCAGGCATGTCCTTGTAATTCCAGGCGAAGACGTCTATATACTCCTGTACAAGAGATATTAGATCCTTCTTCTCCGAAGGTGACAGGCCGTCACTTATGAAGATGGGCTTAGGATTGGCCTCATCTCCTAGATTGACTTGAACAACCTTGTCTTCTGTGGGTAGCTCGCGCTGTTCAAAGCGGGTATCCCAAAGAGTATTTAAATGTTTGATCCAAGGATCAGTATCAGATTGGATCATTTCTTCATCTCCGTCTTCCAGGTGGCTTGTTGAAACCATGTTCACTGAAAGTTCTCTGAAGATGTTGCCGACACTGACATCCGACTCCCACGATGACGTGCCTGAAGAGTAATTATGACCTGATGGCCCTCCAGAATCAGAGGCTGATGGGATCGGAGTCGATACATAGCCCAACCCCCGGCGCGTCCGATGATAATAATCGGGGGCTTTCCCTTTCGGCACAAAGGATCGAGGTAGCGTTCTCCTTCCTTTGCCGAAGTTCAACCCGGGTCTGTTGGTTAGATCGTACCCCATACACTTCATCATTTTGAGCGCTTTTGGCTCATAATGACCGAACTGAGGGGATTCCTCCTCGCCTTCCGATTCTTCGCGGGGCGTTGGTTCAGACGAGATTCGCCCAAAAGAATTGGTTTTTGGCCTTTCCGTCTGACTGGAACCATAAATATAGATTCTTGCGCATTACCATTATCTTGGTATGTCCCGAAGGATGATTTTACTGGTACATGCAACGATGTCAAAGCATCCATTGCCGACCAGAGGTCATCATCTACATCAATGCTAGTATCTGACGGCACTGAATCAGAAGCAAACACAGATAAATACACTAAATCTAATTCTTCATTAATGTACCATCCGCCTGCATCATCAGCGGAGGTATTATCAACATCGGGCTTATTAATGCCCGTTACAGGTGGATCCAGCTCCCACACGCACTCATCTTCTTCCAGCTCGGTGTCGGCTTCATTGTCAGAGCCTGGTTCTTCTGGTTGCGGGACTTCATCTATTTCTACAGATTCCTGATATAGGAGGGAATATGTGAAATAATTCTCCACTCCCTTGAACGGATGCCTCTCGGCAATCAACGTTCGCACGTTTCCACTCCCGTCAATGTATTTCATGACTTGGTGGAGAGTAGAGGGAACGATGGAGTTGCGATGAATCCACGGTCGCCCCAGCAGCAAGTTGTAGGAGGTATCAGCATCTATGACGTAGCATGTCACCTCTGACCTCAGATCTCCAATCTGGCATTTGAGCTTGACCTTCCCCATCGGACGGGTACTGTTGGCATTGAACCCATAAATGGTCGTCTGGGTAGGGCTCAAACGGTGAGTAGGAATCCCGAGATGTTGCATGACCCGGTGAGGCATGATGCTCAACGCGGACCCTGGATCTACCTGAATGCGGTTCACTTCAGATGATCCAATATACCCTGTGAAGTACATGGGTCGATCATGCTTCCCTTTAACCTGCATATCATCTGCTGTGAAGGTAATGCAGGGAGCATTTGGGGAGGTGTGGAGGCAATCCTCTACATCTTCCTCCTTCGGCACCTAGGTCATGAAGACCTCAGTATTTGCCAGAGCTTTTTGTAGAGCTTCTCTGGTCGACTTTGATAGTCTAAGAAGTTCATACAAGGTAATGCGTGCCGGGATGTTGGCCAGTTGAGCCAGGACATCAAAGCGGTAAGGTGTTGTGGATCCTTCCGCTACACCTTTCGAAAGAACTCGAGAAAACCGAGTTTCTTTCTGTTTCTCCACAAGTTGTTTCGTGGAGGGCTTAGTTGGCTCTACAGCTGGTTGTAGAGGAGTTGCCACCGTTTCGCCATACTGCTTCAAGTACGGCTGTCCCGAACGGGTTCCCGCCATCGGTTGGTTAGGCTCTGCGGCCAGAACTATTGTTTCCTCCTCTGAGTCAGTTAACGAGGGAACATCAGTCTCGGCTTCTCGAGAGGAGGCACACACCACATTACAGGATGAAGCCTTTGCCTTTCCTTTGGATTTCCTGTTGGTCACAGTAGTCCATTGCTGTTCATTGACAAGGTCAGGGTGGACCCACATGATTTCCCCTTGAGATGTAGGGACAGGTACCAAGCCTTTCTCTTGCTGCTGATGAGGGTCTGTGTTGACCACTCTCAGCTCTCCTTTTGGGATAGGGACTACTCCAGAGGGTGTCGGAGGTTGTCTTCCGAACTGGAGAACTGACGTCACATTGGCCGTCACCTTCTTCTGCTCTGGTCGGAGCTTTAACACCTCCGCGTCAATCAGAGCTTGAAGGATGTCCTTGAAGACGTAGCAGCTTTTGGTAGGGTGCCCCAGCATCCTGTGGTATAAGCAATAGGTGGGATTGTCGGTCTTGCCGACTTTCTCGGGGCGCCTAGCTTCAGGGAGCTTCAGTCGGTTGCTCTTGTTGAGTAATTTGAAGAGCGAGTCGACATGTTCATCCTTGAAGGAATATTGTTTGTTGGCCCGTGGTTGGCTTGAAGAGCCACTTCCCTTGACCGGTTGAGGTTTGACAGGGGACTTGGTCTCCGCTGCCAAGTTATCCTTCCTTTTGGCTTGGAGGGATGTGTCTGGCGCACGCCTTGTTGACCTTTCAGGCCTGGGCTTACCTTCTTCCGCTCTGACGCGGGCGACAATCTCCTCAGCCTGTTCACCTTGTTGGACTAATTGCTTCCAGGTGCGGCTTTCAGCAACTCCTATTTGAGCAAGGAGTGAGGTTTGGAGATTATGGCGGCATGTTCCACCAGGGTAGCCTGGGTCATGCCGCTTGGACACCGGAGTGCCACGTTCCGAAATCTTTCCACGAAAGACTTGACGGACTCTCCCTTTCGCTGCTTGGTGGCTAAAAGGGTAGGCATGTTGACCTCCGAGTCATCCTCGAAGAAGCGCGTTAAGAAAAGCTTCTCCAAATCGCCCCAGTTCTTGATAGAACCTTCTGGAGCTTCATGAACCATTCAAAGGCCAGCCCTTTCAGGGTGCCGATGAACAGACGAGCCAGAATAGCATCGTTATCTACTACATTCCCGGTTTGGGATTTAAAGTAGTAGATGTGTTGGTTGGGTGACCCTTTCCCATCGAATGCTTGAAGGGTTGGAGCCTTGAACTTGGACGGGTATGGAACCAAGTCCCACTCAGCAGGATAGGGCCGGACCACTCCAGCTTCTTGGAGGCCTTTACGGTTGGTAAGGGCCTCGAGGCGTTGCTCCAATTGACTCATTCTTTTAGCATGAGCCTTTCCCTGGTCTTGGTCGCCCTTTACTTGCGACGAGGATTTGGACGAACCAGAAGTAGATCGCGGCCTCTCCTCAGAAGGTTCGGAATATGAGCTTTCTCCCTTTCTCCCTTTGCCCTTCGTCTTTTTAGGAGGAGATTTCCTCCTGTCTTCGAGCAACTGTGCAAGCATCTGCTTGAGGGAGTCGATATATTCCTGCTGAGAAAGAATCATATCCATTTGTGCCTTCTGGATTTGTTCTAAACGTCTAGCCGTTTCCTCAGGAGTGCCTATCATGTAGGCGGAGGCCTCCTTCTCAATGGAAGAGTTTGAAGCCTGTGATTCCGCTACGGCGGAGTGAGAATCATTCACTTTAATGCCATAGGCTAAGGCATTATAATCAATCGGGGGAATGGCCCCAGTCCGGGTGCGAGTGTGTTGATACACCCCTTCCGGTTCAGAGTCAGACTCATCCGAGCTGACTGCAGGTTGTTTTCCCTTGCTCCTGCTCGTCATATTCGCAGTGAGCTCCGGGTACTCAATGTCAGAGAAGGTTCTCCTTCTGTGGGAGCGCCTTCTTTTGGCTGACGGGGGAATCAGGGTCAGCTGTCTAACTAAAGACTGCTGGTGCACACCTGAACCACAACGGCACTCGGAGAGCATAGAGATGAGCCGTTGGCAGCAACATGATGAAGTGACCTGATTGGCACTTTTTTCTTTGTCAAGTAATCCCTCAAATCCACGGGAGGGGGATCGAAGAGACTAGCCTCGCAATGTCGAAGACAGGAGGCATCCATGTGCTGTATAGCCTGGACGCAGGCTTCAGGGACGCGATTTTCTTGATATGGTTATGAAGAGTTTGAAATATTTATTTATGCTATACTCCTATATCATATGATGCTTACCTAATACTTGATACTTGATATATGATACCGGTACTTGCCATTCTATACTTGACACTTGATATATGACACCGATACTTGCCATGCTATACTTGACACTTGATATATGACACCGGTACTTGCCATGCTATACTTGACATTTGATGTCTGACACCAGTACTTGACATGTTGTACTTGACACCTGATACCTGACACTTGATATCTGACACCGGTACTTGACATGTTATCACTTGACCTGATATTGTGACACCTGACTGGATACTATTACACCTGACACCTGTATTATATGGCATATTCATGACACTTTTACGGGGACTTGGCATGATTATTATATTGTTACCAGACATTTGGTACTCCTGAACTCCTGTACTCCTGAACTCCTAAACCTCTGTACTCCTGAACTCCTGTATCCCCTGTATTCATGTCCCCCTGCACTGTTACTCTTGTTTATAGCACAGTTAGACCAGCGTCCGACAGAGCATGCTTGGTGTCGGGATGATGAGGATGTATCCCACGATCGTGCTAGCGTCCGGCGTATCTTGAATGGAACTAAGTGCCACACGGAGTAAAGTGCCACACCACACACGTGGTGGGGGCACCTCTTGAATCTCTGAGGGCTACCTCCAGAATCCA
Organism: Agave tequilana; assembly: GCA_038442645.1. Lineage (NCBI taxonomy): Eukaryota > Viridiplantae > Streptophyta > Magnoliopsida > Asparagales > Asparagaceae > Agave > Agave tequilana. Next base: position 89,634 of record JAVJIF010009561.1, read on the forward strand.
TTCCCACACAGAGCAAGGTGTTACACAAAGCAAAGTGCTACACCACACACGTGGTGGGGGCCGCCTCTTGAATCTGTAGGGCTACCTCCTGAATCAACTCTTAGAGTAAAGTGTCACATGGAGTAAAGTGCCACACCACACACGTGGTGGGGGCCACCTCTTGAATCTGTCGGGGCCATCTCTTGAATCTGTAGGGTTACTTCCTCCCTCCTGCCTGTGCCGCCTGGTGTTAGCGTGATAAGCATCCTCAGTGCATATTAACACCCATGCACACCTGTACAATAATAACGTCATGAGCATATGTTATTTGGTCTCTCCTCTATTCGAATAATAGTACCTACATATCGGAGTTCGGATGAGTTCTATTGAAAGTGCGGGCTCCAGTGTGAACTGTCGGTGTTGTGGGACGCCAGTGAGAAAGGGACAAGAATAACATAAGAATGTAACACCCAAACAGTAATAATATTAGGAACGTGTGATATTTGGTCTCTCCTTTGTTCGGGTCCTGGTACTCACATATCAGACCCGAGTGAGTTCTACAGAGTGCGAGCTTTAGTATGAACTATCAGTGATGTGAGGCGATGGTAGGGAGGTGATTGAAATATCAAATGGTACTGATTATTATTATTGAATAATTTAAAATACAACACCTTTATATTCTCCAGCCATATTGTTATGCCCTGAGTTGGCACCCTGCTTTATGACATATGATGATTACTTGATTACTCCAGACACACTTTAGTTCTGTTACTCTGAGGGCAACTCAAGTTGTATGAACCCAGATGATGAAGACAAGGGATATGTGATATATAGATGAGGGTTTCTTGTTTGGATTATCCCTTTGACGTATCAATCTCGTGAATCCATAATCTGAGCTTGTACAACTAGTTTTGTCCATACTCGTATTTATCGCATGTTTAGAGTATTTATCGCATGTTTAATGTATTTATTGCACTTATGCTCTTCATACTGCTTTATATGCATGTTTTTCATTTCAGATTCATCGATAATACATAGTTTACTGTCGTTCTTTTAATTTCCTTTATGTTACTTGTTATTATCTGTACCTGCATGCCTGGACCACATCACTTGATCACGTACACGTGTGCCTGATATGCACACCACTTGGCTTTATTCTATGTACTCGCGGGGTTGCATCTGACAACCCTGAATTCTCATGTCCAGATCCTAGAGTCTGGGCCTTGGTGGCCTTGCTGTAGCTGACAAAGTGCGCAACGGATCCTTCCATGACGATCGGAGTGCAGTAGAAGCTTGGACCTCACCGTGGCTCCTTCTCAGTTCCTCTCCCGTTTGGCTCACGAGGCCCTCTTGCTACTCGTGAGCATCTCTCAGCTTTTGTTATGTATATCTCTTCGTATTATGTACTTTTGTATTTTTTGGTGATGTAATATTCCTATAATATTGTATCACTTTCTGTGATAACCATGTACTTGTACTTTTCTGTTAGAATGTATATCACCACTGTGCTTTCGCCTCTGATTCTTACCTGTACTGATGCTTAGCGTATCTACGTGAGGGTATTTCTGACCTGCATATATACGTCGCAGTGACGTCTTCGTACCCGCGGGATCGGGGCGTCACGCTTAGCGATGACAACATCGCACGAAGTGTTGAACCAACTCCCACACTTCCCCAACTAACATGTTGAACTATCTATTTCTCCTCTCTTAAGCCTCGCCTCTGTCTAGAGGAAGCTAAGTTAAGAGTGTGCCTCTTAAGGTAAATAATTGAGGAAAAATCATGCACGAAAAGTATATGTTTTGAAATCACGAGTTAAAAGTGTGTGCTTTGGCTTCCTCGACACTTTCGTTATAGCATAGAGGCTAAACGGGTCGAATCATAGGGACGGAAAGCGATAGAAGCTTTACCATCTATTCACATGTGTGTTAAAGTTTCTTCAACGTTTTAAAGAATAAAAAAACAAAACAAAAGTGAAAAAAGAAGTGTATGGTGGAAACAAAGATAGAAACATTGAAAAGAAGATATTTATGATTTTCGAAATTATTTCTAAAATAAAGTAAAAAGAAAAAACTCATGGTAACTAACTACTAATTGCTCCACCAATATGCTAACCTCTTAGTGATAGTTGCCTCACACGTATCCTTGACTATCACTAGTCTTTGGTTCAAGAGCTTTACAAAGCATGACCCCATAAGATCACTTTCACATCCAAACTCAACAAACAAGAGTAAGGTACACTTAAACCATCAAAACTAACTAGAGCAAGCATGATATAAAGTAATAGTAACTTGTTAGAGAGTTAGATGTTAGAGTGTTAGAATCCATCATCATGAGCCTTCAATGGCTCTTGCAAGAGCAAGGCCAAGTAGAGGTTATTAGATTCATGTGGATTATCAAGTAAGAAGTTAGCAAGTTAGGGGTTATTTGCCATGAGAAAAAGTTACGCGTGTAAAGAGTTAGAGAGAAGAAAATCAATAAAGATAAGAAGAGAACCTTTCATAGAATGTAACCTTCCATTATAAGAACCTAACATTCATCCTATGCATCTCTCTCTTCCCTATTATATGATCTACAAAAGAAGTGAAAAACAAAAGAAAGAAGAAAGCTAAACTAAACTACACAAATGGGAGACTATTCCAAACAACTCTCCTCCTCTCTGTTTTGAAAAACTTGGGGTATTTATAGGCAAAGGGGAGGGCATCAAGGAGGCATCACGAGGCCACGCGTAGAAGCTCGACACGTGGCCACACCAAAAGGCAGCGAAAACGCGGCCACAGCCCTTCTAGGGCCGCGCGCGGCCGGCCAGGGTGTGCTGCCTCCTGCTGCACACCACTCCTTGTACCTCCTGTCGGTTTGTCAAAATTCGCTCCCAGATTTGACAGATTCAGCTTTCAAAAGTCAATAGCTATATTTGTAGGCTTTAAATATCACCAAATGAATGAGATTTTGGGCTTCTTCTTCATTTCATGCCATGGACGTAGAAACATACAAGAGAGGTATTATTAACAGAATTTAATATTGAATAAATGTGAAAATGTGGTATGAAATATGCAATTTTAGAGACTAATCAGTAAACAAAGTGTTTCAATGCATAGCGTGTGGAGGCCATAGACCTCGGTGTATTCGTCCTTGTCTTTTGTTTCATAAACTTTTTTGTATTAGAACTTGTGATATGTTGTGATACTTATTTGTAGCTTTAAAACTTAAATGACTATAATTTATAAACTATTTTAGATAGCATTTTAAGACTATATTTGTAAACTATTATATTCTCATGACTATGTTATCTGTCCATATTCTTCTCATGAGTATGTTATATGTCATTGTTCAAAAGAGTGCATCTTAGCTATTATTCTTGACTTTCTTATTTTTTTCCATATTAGCTAGTTTCTTAAAACTTTGTTCTTCGTTATCACTCTTGTTTGTCAACAGGTATTCTTTCACATAACTCCAAACTTCTTACCAGCACATGTTCACTTTGACATTAAAAGAACACTTGGATATCATTATAAATACATGCTTCATTCCCTGTAGTCATCACAACAAACATTTGCTAAAATTACAACAAGTTACAATAAAAACTTTTCGCTATTCGTGTTTTGTTTAGCACATGAATTATCATTACTAATTCATTTTTATCATTAAGATTAACCACAAACACTTAGAACGTGAACACTTTCATTCTTTCCATACTTAGCCTTAAATTAGCTTACATCCTTTCTTTTAGGTGTTATAACAAACACTTACAACTATTATAAAAAACACTTATAATTATTACGATGAATACTTTTTTTGGTACAAATTCATCAACTCTTACATATGAATGATTATTTAAGATCAAAATTACAACTTGGACACACAGAAGATACTTCACAATTTTCATAACGTTATCGTCTACCCTCAAGAATTTTCTCACTCTTGCTTAAAACATCATCAATTGAACTTTGTAGTTTGTCAATCTTGCTTGGTAGTCTCTCTTCCAACTCTTTCAATGTCTTTAAGCTATCATCTTTATGAACTAATTGAAAAAGCCCACACCTAGATTTTTGAGATAAATCATAAACGCCATAGAATATGTGACCTTTGTTCTCTTCTTTGCAGCAATTAAACAGTTTTGCATCTAGATAACAATGACAAAAAGGGCGACCAACTAGCAAAACTCTAGTGTTGATTGATGAGCAATCACAAAGATAGGAGTGGTTTGACTTAAGAAAAGAAAGAGGTGAGAGAGTTTAATAGAAGCATATAGTGAAAAAAAAGATATATAAATAAGAAGAGAAATAGGGAAAGTGCAAAACATTGACCGAAAAGATGAGACATAAAAGAATAAAAGATGCAGCCAATACTTGATGCTTGCATACAATCCTGTATATTGTACGTCTCACAACTCTCAAGAGTTCAATAGTTATAGAGTGGTTGAAGTACTCCTAATAACCAATCTGAAATCTTAATTACAATATATTTTAGTTTTAGTTTCAATATATGTATTGTTGATCTAATCAATTGAAAAAATAAGAGCAAAACTATATGGATACATAGGGCGTGTTTGATTTGGGGCAGAAGTGGGGAAAAGCGAAAGTGAGAAAACTCATTTTCCACTTCCAGTGTTTGTTTAGAACCAAAAAAGGGAAACGGGAAAACCTTTTTCCTTTCCAATTTTGTAACGCCCCGATCCCGGCGGGTACGGAGACATTATTGCGACGTATATACGCAGATCAGAAATACCCTCACGTATATATGCTAAGCATCAGTACAAGTAAGAATCAGAGTACGGAAGCACGTAGTGCATTATACAGTCCAACATATGAGTACAATTACAAAGTTATCACCAGATGTAACACAATATTACATGAATATTACATCATTGATATGCGCAATTGCGAGAATACAAAGAGTTGTACAAGTATGATTAGTACAAAAGGAGACTCAGAGTCATAACAGGAAAACACTAGAGCCGTGTAAGGGGGCCTGGAAGAATGAGGCTCTGGACGGTCTGCTGGAGATCCACGCTACCGCTGCGCTACTCTGATCAGTAACTGGGAGAATCCACACGCTCCAAGCTCCAAAACCTGGACATGAGGATCCAGAGGAGTCAGAACTCCCCGGTGAGTGGTGATGCGAAAGCCAGATGGCGTGCTGAGATAAGCACATGTGTATTGATAAATCTGAGTCATAAATATGCATTGTAAACCGTGTCGTGAGCACCAGCATGCAGGAGCAAGTAGAAAAACAGTAATCGATATCAAGCCAAAAACATGTATGATGTAAGATGATAAGAGCAGGTAACGAGGCGATGAATAAAGTAGATAAGGTAACACCAGATATCTCCTAAACTAACATAAAACCGATAAAACCAATAAAACTGAATAAAACCGTTTACGGGCAAAACTGATCGCACAAGCTTAAGTCACGGCTCCATGAGACTAGTACATCGAAGGAATAATCTAAACAAGGAAACCCTCGTCTATATACCTTTATCCCATGTCACCGTAATCCAAGCGCATACAATCTGAGTTACAAAACAACACAGCAAATTGTATATTAGCATCTTATTTTAATTAGGGCCGTCTAAGTTGTAGGCTTCAGTATGCTTCTCATTCAACATACTTTCACTTACAATTTTCTTTCTTATAAAGCAAGTTTTTTGGAAACTGATGAAGTTCGACGAACCATGTTTAGGATGGGCCCCGTACATGCCCGGGAAACGGTCCAAGAGTATCTGGTGCTGAGACGGAATGTACCGCTAGGTACCGGGACTTATTTACTCCCGAACTGGAATAGAGTATCGCAGACCCTATAAAAATAGGCCTAGGGAGTGTGCATACCCGGCAGGAATAAACAGGAGTAAGGGTGCCAGCACACCCCACGGAATCCCTGGTGGCCGCCAGGGGATCCCTCAAGTATGTGGCCACGCGTGACTCGATAAGACCACCATAAACATGACTATTCAGGACCCATCAGTTTCCCCAAAATGGGTGCAAGTTATCTTATAATAATTTATTATGCAATTATCAATTTATGGGAATAGCAGGAGCAGGACATGATCAAGAATTCAGGAGTACATGAGTTCATGTATAACAAGAGTACATGTCACTATATATAATACAGGATAACAGGTACAGGATTCCCGTAAATGTGATAATCACATATCAAGTATTAATATGACGGGAGGTAGGTGATAAGTCATGTCATAACAAGGAGTAAGTGTTAAGTAGTAGCAAGTCAGGTGTCAGGTGATGACACATCAGTTGTCAAGTGATACAGACAGGTATCAGGTATTAGCATATAGATGATAGGTATCAAGTAATAGCATGTCAAGTGTTAACATATCAAGCATGTACTTAACAAGTGATAGAGTAATAGCTGAGCACAATCAAGCAGAGTTGAGCAAGTTGGAGCGAAGCTAATGTATAACACTAAATGCTATCACACTCGGCGTGGTTACCACTCGCAACGTAACTAGACACACGTGTCGCAGCAAGCGTATGAACACGATACTACCACTCATGGGGAAGCCATGCTCACGGGCTAACTACACTCAAACGGAGTAAGCAATAAAGTGTTGACGTTAGGTCCGCCTACCAGGCGTAGCATAGAGAAAGTCCAGAGGACTTTAAACCTCAAAGGTTGTACCCAGAGGTTAGGGTACCTGCAGAGAAGGTGTTAGTTCCAGATACAAATACATAAGACAATCAAGTCGACCCGACGAAGCGGGAAAGTCAAGAGGAAAGCGAGAACACTTGCCTAAATACGAAAAATATTGTGAAATTCCCGATCTCCGAAATCCAGATAACCAACGCGAAAACGCGTTCAATATAAAGAAGGAGAGAGAATGAAGACGCGGGAGTCGCGTCGCGTAGAGGCCACAAAAGTAGGGTTCGAGACCCGCGATTTAAGTAAGGACACGAGAAGAACGCAGACGCGAGCATGAGCTCCGCGTCACGTTAACACAAGAACGCGAGGATCGCGTTATACAAATGTCAAGAACGCGAAGATCGCGTTAAAGAATTGCTTGGACGCGGGGGTGAGCTCTGCGTCTAGCAATTAACAGAGAAAGAGAGAGCCAGGGAGTGAGACGCAAGGGTGAGGGGGTGAGAGAGACGTAGGAATCAGAGAAAGAAATGAAAAAAAAAGAAAAAGAAGAAGAAAGAAAGAAAGAAGGGGGAAAAGAAAAGAAAGAGGAGGGAAAGAAAAGAAGGGAAGGAGGGAGGGTGGCCGGCCATGTTGCCGGCAGCAGCCAGGGATAGCCGAAAGTGGCTGGAGGCAGGCGGCCAAAGTCCCAAGCCCAAGCAATGGTGGTGCAAGTGTAGTTGAAATGGGTGAAAATGGAGTTTTAAAACGAGGCTTCGGAGAACGAAGTAATAGCTTGGCGTGGTTGTTAGTGGCTAAGATGGTGTAGGTGGTGGTAGAAATGGTAGAGAAGCTAATGGTGGAAGTGGGTTTCTTGGTGGAAAAAGAGGAAGAAGAAGGTGGTAAAGTTGTTGTTATTGTTGTTGGAATGGAGGAGGAAATGGAGGGGAGAATGGTGGTGGAGAAGTTGGTGGAGAAGTTGGTGGAGAAGGAGGAGTGGCTGATCGCCAAGAGAAAGGCACGGCTCAGCTGGGCTGCTGCTGCCATTGGTTGGAAAATGAAGAAGGAAAGGAAAAATGAAAGAGAGAGAGAATGGTGGGTGTATATATAAGGGAGAAATAATTATTGCAAGTTTGCCATTGGAGTTCAAAAGAAATGAGACGCAGAAATGAGACCTGCGTCTCATTAAAATGGGATCCGCGTCTAGGCAAAAGAGAGCCAGACGCGGAGATTAGCTCTGCGTCCAGTAGAAAACGCGAGAGTCGCGTTAGACATAAAAGACAAAAGTCATAATGACTTGATCAGAATTGATCTGAAGTGCATTAAATGTAGAAAGAATGCGAATCTTCGCATTAAAGACCAGATCTGAGTCTGGTGAGACTCGCGTCTGAGGAGAGATAGAAAATGAGAAGAATATAAATATAATATCTGGATAAATTTCGGTATCTGGGGAAAACACCGAAAACTCCGGAAAAGCCCGAAAAATGAAGTAGCTCGGAAAGCTTCCCAAAAATTCTCAAAAATAATAAATATTATTTAAAGATGTTTGGTGAAATCAATTTTTAGAGATTCAATCTCATTTTCAAAATAACAATCTTGAAGTCAACCGTTAATACCGGTGTACACCGGGTCGACCGGATTTTGATAAATTCTGAAAAATCTCAGAAAATACATTTAGATAGAAAATATGATTTTAAGAAATAATGTGAAAACCGTTTCTAGAATTTCAACTTCGTTTGTAAATTAATAAATCTAAGAATCTGTCAGCGGCACTGGTCGACACCGGTTTTGAAGATTTGCAATTTAATTCAGAAAAATTTTAGAAAATCATAGAAAATCTAAAATATTAGAAAATGATGTTTGAAACTAAAATCTATCAAATTTGAATACCAGAAAGACCAAATCGAGCAATACTCTATGATCGGGTCCTCGGTTCTGACTAGGATTGACTCCGAGTCCACGAATCCAGATCCAAAGCAAATTAATAATATAAATAATGTATAATACAAAACAAATATAGGAAGTAAATTGAAAAATATGATCAAAAAAATCTTAATACGCAGCTAAGTACGTATTCTGGGAGCGGGGTGTTACAAATTTACACCTCCATTTTACGCTCCATTTTCTCACTTGCAGGATTGTTACAGTTGATTTTATTGTTTTGTAAATCTCACTTGTAACAAGATGTAACTCAAAACAGTTAATTTTGTAGTCATGCAAATTCCATTTGTAGTCTAATTACAGTTCATAAACAAACTTCATAACTAATATTTATTTCAATATTATTTTGCGGTCAATTGTTTGTCAACTTTTTCACTTCCACTTCCACGTTAGTAACCGAACACCAAAAAACACAGTATATTTTTCACTTACACTTTCACATTACAATCAAACACCGGAAATTATTTGCACAAATCTCAGTTTCCTATCTTTTTCTCATCTTTTCCTTCCCATTTCCCACTTGCACCTTTTCTTCCCAACAAACCAAACAGGCCCATCAAGAATACATGAAAGATATCCGATCACCAATTTACTGTAAAATACAGACAGGTGGCTAGAGAGAGGTCTGGCTCACCGAGATGGCGATAAAAAAGAAAAGTAAGTTAATATATTATTTTTTATTAATTATTATTTGGGACATTTTGCTACAACCCTATGTCGAACATAATTAGGAAAAAAAACTCAGCTCCATTATTTTGTTCGCTTCAGCCACCTTCTTTTTTAAAGTAAGGATGTGCACCCACATGTCCAACGCTGAAGTGCTCATCAATGACGAAAAAAAATACCCCTAAGTAATGGTTAAAAAAAGCGAACCATTTTGAAAAAGTCCTATTTCTGAGGGCTGCGACTATAATCGCAGTCCTCACAAAATGATCACAGTATAGAGGACCGATGCGACTATGATCGCAGTCCTCACAATATTTCTGAAGATCGCGACTATGATCGCAGTCCTCACAAAAAGACCACATCCCTATTTCTAAGGATTGCGATCATAATCGCAGTCCTCATAAAATGCACTATTTATGAGGACTGCGACCATGATCGCGGTCCTCACAAAATATCATATTTCTGAGTCTTTATATGATTGCAACTATGATCGTAGTCTTCTTTATTAGGGCTACGACTACAATCACAATATTCACAAAAAATTCATATATTTGAGTCTTTATGAGGACAGTGACCATGATCGCAATCCTAAAAGAACTGAGGACTGCGATCATGGTCACAACCCTTACAAAATGTCCTATTTTGAGGTTTTGTGAGGATTGCGACCATGATCGCAATCCTCACAAAATGCCATATTTCTCAGCCAGTCCTCATAGAACTCATTGCGAGCACGAACAAAACGAGATGCGCAAAATGATCATCCAAAAAAAGTTCCAAGGTCTCCACCCCCAGCCCTGGGAGGGGGATCCCCGCTCCCTTCCAACCCTACGACGTTATGACCGCGTTGATCGACCCGTGAATTACTCTGCGACGAGGTCAAGGTTGAGGGGTGAGCAACGTCAGGTGCAATGGGAAGGGCAAATTAGAAAATGATAATATATAAACAAGTGGTGGTTGGGAGGAATCAGTTTTTGCTGACGTGGATAAGGCTATAGCGAATCAAATTATGAAGATTTTTTTCTAATTACGAAACAAAGTAGGTGGCTTTAGCGAAATATTCTTCATTCAAAACCAATCGAAGGGAGATTTTCTCTCGTGACTCCTTCACAAGTTATTGTGTCCATCCGTCTATCCTCTCCATCCGTAGAGAGATCGATTAGGAGAGAGCAACAAGTTTCCTCCCCTTCCTTCTTCCCCCCTCCCCCCTCCCCCTCCTTCTTGCTCTTCTTTGCCTGTGTAAATTTGTCAGTTTTTCATCCAAATGCGGTATATAGTATTATATTCAAAACCGACCGAAGGAAGATTTTCTCATGTACTTATATAGAAACTTCGTTCATCCGTCTTCATCCGCGAAAAAGAAAGCAGCGTCGATCCGCTCTTTCTTCTTCATTCTCCCTCAACCCTCACCTCATTCTTTCTCCTTCTTCTTCTCTCCTGTTTTCTTTTTTAGCTGATCGGTCGGTTTTTCACTGCCAACAATAATACACTAGTATTACTATTTAAATTATTATTCTTTTTTCTTTTCTTTTAGGGTTTTTCTTATATTTACCCCTTAAATCTTTTATATTTTTAAATTTACCCCTCAAATCTTTATATTTCTAAAATTACCCTTCAAAATCATCCCATATTTTTAAAATTACCCTAATGCTGGTTTCAGTTTATCTTTTAACAGTTTTTAAAGATGATTACCAAATTAACTCAACTAATACTTCCCTAACCTTTCTCTCTCTCTCTTTTAAACTGTCGCTTTGTCTCCCTCAAAAACCCAAAAAAAAACAGATTTTGTATTATGTTTGTATTCAAATTTAAATAGTTTTTATTCAAATTTCAGGTACTGTAATGTGCTTGTTTCAGTTTCTCAATTTTTATTTGTGTGCATGCTTCACCTATTATGAACAACTAAACTGAACCATGTTTCTAACTTGGAAACAAAATCCTGTCAAATTTAAGAAGTATTAGTGGGGTTAATTAGGTAATCATCTTTAAAAACTATTAAATGACAAACTGAAACCAGCAGTAGGGGTAATTTTAAAAATATGGGATGATTTTGAGGGGTAATTTTAGAAATATGAAGATTTGGGGGGTAAATTTAAAAATATAGAAAATTTGAGGGGTAAATATAAGAAAAACCCTTTCTTTTATAATATTTGCACACATTTCATTTCCCGCCCTTAGCGGGCCCTCGCTGTCTTAAAACCCTCGTCCCCAAATTCCTCTTCCCAATGCCCTTGCTCTCTCCAGCCACTCATCAAGACGCGAATCAAAAACCATCGACCGGTTGATTGGATCGAGCGTTAGGGTTAGAGGCCGGCGGCAATGGGGATCCATGGGCTGCTCCCTCAGCTGAAATCGATCATGGTCCCAATCCACGTTCAGGATCTCAAAGGCCAGACCGTCGCCGTCGACACCTATTCTTGGCTCCACAAGGGCGCTCTCTGCTGCAGCCTCAACCTCTGCAAGGGCATCCCCACATCCAGGTGCGTCCTTTTCCTGTAACAATCCACATTCTGCCCCAAATTTTGTTTTGTTAAAGAAAAACCAGGGAAATTTGTGAGTTTGGAGAGAGAATTTGAAATGGGTCTTTCACAGTTTCTTGATTTCTTCCCGATTCTAATGGGATCTTCTTTTTGCGGACATTTTCTGATTATATTAGCCTTTCATTTTTAAGTGCTCTTGGTTTTATATCTGAACCGGGCCTTTTATTATTTATTTATTTTTTGAGATAACAAGGTTCACCTGTGTCTCCAATTGTTGGTGGGTTTTTGTCTTTGTGGCGTACATTTTCAATTTTGTCCTAGTTATTGGAAATGGTCAGCTCCACAGCATTCAGAATCTTCTCTGTGGTATAATTTTTCAGTTTTTCCCTTATTCTTATAGTTGTAAGCTTAACTATATTCAAGATCCACCCTAAAAAGTATATATTGAAGATCTTTTTTGTTATAAAATATCAATTTTGCCCTAATTCTTTAAGTTGTCAGATTTGATATATTCACCAATCCTCCCAATCCCCCCCAAAAGAAAAGAAAGAGAGAGAAAAAGTCCAACAATCTGTCTCTTCTTTGCATAGTTTTGTTTTCGTGGCATTTATTTTGTTTTATGTTTGTGGATGGTTTGCCTACATTAATAAAGTGCTTTGAACTATTATCACTTTCATAACTTGCATTTCAATGCTCTTGCGAAACATTATACTTTTAATGATCACTATGATGGAGGCAAAATTTCCCCAACTGCTAAAGTAGTTTCGTTAGCTGCTACAGTGGTGGAAAGCTGGGGGGAAGAAGATGATTGTTTGAATTTCAGTTGAGACTGTTAATGGGTCGTTCATGGCAGAATGAAGGCGATCTGCTCAGAAAAAGCCCAACTTAGTTAACGGTTCGGTAACAGGCCGTGAACCAAGGCCTGGCCTAAAGATCTTACCCGAATCCGAGAAGGAGATTCCTTACTTGTTCCCCAGTGTGTGTGTGTTGAGGGGGGGTGTGTGTGTGTGAGAGAGAGAGAGAGAGAGAGAGAGAGAGAGAGAGAGAGTTTAAATAGTGTACTGAGCTCCTCTCTCTCCTTCATGTTAACTATCCCTTTTGTATTTAGAAATTAAGTTCAAATTAGAGAGATGGGTGTTATCAAATTCACTATTCTCTCATATCAAAACCCTAATTCCCTTCCATTGATTGCGAGTTATCCTTGATTTCTTTGATTTCAAATTGAGATGGCACCGAAGAACTGACATCGGCACAATCCGACAACCGTCAAGGTGGCAGCTACATCAATGATATAAGAGCGCTAGCTTGCTGACGAACTCGAGGAGATTGGCAACGATCTGAAGAGGAGATCAACCCCTTTGGATCGGCTGCACGTCCTAACGATCGTGCTGACCTTGATCCCAAGTTGAGAGTGGATCCATGAGAGCTGGCTGACAACTGCTGCAACTCTCAAAAGAACCGCCAACTGGATCTTTGCTTTCAGGCCATCAAGGAGAGGATGGATGTTTGCTTCAAATCCGAGGGGAACTGGCTGATTTTCAAGAGGAGATGATCGATATAGTCGTGAGAAGGGGCCGTGGCTTCAGTACTGAAGGGCAAGCAGGTGGCCAGCGATGAGGAGGTTCCACTACCAGAGACTCCGAGGGTGAGCCCTAAGTACGTGATTCCCTTGGTAGTTCCAATGAAACCCTCGACCTCAGCTAACCCAGGAGAAGGGCATCCTTGGTCAGCCAGTCATCACAGAACCCCAGCTACTGAGGGCGTGGAGGTAAATTTTCTCTACCAAAATCCCAGTATTCAAGGGAGATGGGGATGTGTTCAATTGGTTGTATCAGATGGAGCACCTCTTTGCCATCCATGACACTCCAATGGATGATAAGGTGGAGTTTTGTGCAGGATGAGGTCTTAGTGTGATGGAAGGGTTGCTGAAGCAGAAGGGGCTACGCGTCTTGGCCGGAGTTTCATGAGGAGATGCTGCTATTGCAATACAGGTCTGATGAACTAGATGGCCCTAAGACACCTTTGGCAAATCTGAAACAGATTGGTACTGTGTCTAATTATCACAAAGCCTTTATCAAGCTAGCCATCTGGTGGATGATTCAGAGAGAAACTTGATCAATCTGTTCTTGGCTGGGTCGAGGGAAGATCTTAGGGAAAAGGTGAAACTGGATAAGCCTGTAACTATGGTGGCCGCATATAGGAGTACCGTGCTAGAGGGGCCCTCGCCGAGAGAAGATTGACCAAGTTCCAATCCTACAAGGGTCCCAATTCATCTACATTGCATTATCCTTTAGCTGTCAAAACCCAAGCCACCATTGCTACTAAGAAGGAAGTGAGCCCTGGTCCTAAGGTCCCAATGAGAAGACTTACCCCAGCTCAGGTTGAGGAGTATAAGAGAAAGAATTTATGCTTCAAATATGATAAGCCATATGCTTTTGGGCACAAATGCACTTGTTTTAAATGTCGGTCGACATTTCTGAAATGTCGACCGACATTTCGTTTTCAAGCCCTTACCGCCACGACATCCCCACCCGCATTTGAAATGGCGTTTTAGAAAATGTCGGCCGACATTTCGGGAAAAATCCGATACGTCGGCCGACATTTTCCCGAAACGTCGGTTGACATTTGGGAAAAACTCAATATGTTGATTGGTCTTGAAAGTTAGAGCAATTGAGAAATTTTAACAACGGATTAGTGAATATATGCAAAATGGTTAAGTTAATGATACATATCCTAAATATATTTATGTAGGTTTGCGTAGTTGTGTATGTATTACCTTGATAAGAATTTTTAAATTACATTATTTAAGACATCTAGGATATATATTTGTTATCCGTCATGTGTCCGAAATTTACTAAATGGCCCGAAATATCTCCGAAATCCGAAATCCGACATCCGATTACGACATACGACATTTCCCTGATATTCGACATTTAAACACTATGCAAGAGCAGAAGCTTGATGTTGATTGAATATAATGACCTTGAGGAGAATGAAGAAGAGATTCTATTGGAGCTTAGGGGGAGAAGGAAAAGAGTCAGAGCTCTCTCTTCATGCCATGGAGGACAACTCTTCACCAAGAACCATCAAACTGTTGAGACAAGTAAACAAGCATACTATTGGACACTGGTTCAACACACAACTTCATTGATCCCAAGTGGTGCAAAGAACAATATTGCAGATGATCCCATAGCTCTCTTTCAATGTGACAGTTGAAGTGAAGGGCTATGCAAGTCTGTGCACATCAAGTGTCAATGGGTGGACATTGTGATAGATTTTCACATTCTGTCCATTGGAGGCTGCCGAATGGGGCTAGGGTGACCCTCACTTTCAAGGACCAGAAGGTGAGAATCTCAAAGGGGAACTTGGCAGTTCCAGGGAGTTCAAGCTCGTACAATGGAGGTGGTCATGTTGAGGTGATGGACATAACCGTGTATCAGGCTACAAAGGGTTGGCTGTTTTTTTGTGCAACATAGAAGAAGACTCACCAACTCACAAAGGGAGGTGCTTAATGCCCAACTGAAGTCATTATGTGAAAAGTATGCAACTATCTTTGAGGAGGTGCAAGAGCTACCACCCAAGAGAACAAATGACCATCATATTCCATTGATGCAAGGAGCTGAGCCTGTCAACTTGAGACCTTACGGGCACCTTGAGACCAGAAGAACATCATTGAGAAGATGATTGGAGAGATGTTAATGTCTAACATCATCAGAAACAGTAGAAGCCCATATCCCTCCCCCATTGTCCTGGTGAAAAAGACTGATGGCACTTGGAAGGTGTGTGTAGACTACAGAGCCTTGAATTAAAGGACAATCAAAGATAAGTACCCAATCCCACTTATAGATGAGCTATTAGATGAGTTGCATGGTGCCACCATCTTCTCTAAGCTTGACTTGAGGAGTGGTTATCACCATATTAGAATGTGTGAAGGAGATGTACATAAAACTGCATTCAAAACTCAAATGGGACACTATGAATACTTAGTGCTGCCATTTAGGCTCATCAATGCACTAGCTACCTTCCCGACTCTAATGAGTGAACTCTTCACACTTTATCTTAGGAAATTTGTGCTAATTTTCTTAGATGATATTCTTATCTTCAGTTCTAATTGGAAGATCATCTGCAATATGTAAGACTGTTTTTGAAATCCTGCAAGAGCTATTTGCCAAATGGAATGCAAGCTTGGGGTGATAGAGGTGGAGTATCTTGGCCATGTTGTTTTCTCAACTGGAGTAGCAGTAGACTAGAGCAAAATTCAAGCAATCTTAGATTGGTCAGTGCCTGAGAATCTGAAGGCTCTAAGGGAATTTCTGGGACTGACAAGCTACTACAGGAAGTTTATCAGAGGCTACAGTTTTCTAGCTGCCCCCTACAGCCCTCACTAAGATACATACCTTCCAGTGGACAGAAACAACCCAACAAGCTTTTGAGACACTTAAGTAGGCCTTCACATCTCCTCTTGTTTTAGCACTGCCCAATTTCTCTGCTCCATTTGTCATTGAGTGTGATGCTTCAGCCACTAGGATTGGTGCAATAATGTTGTAAAACAATCATCCAATTTCTTATATCAGCTAAGAGCTCAAGAATCCAGGGAAAATCTCCTCTGCATATGAAGGGAGATGCTGGGGATACTGTTTGCTGCCAAGAAGTGGAGGTAGTATCTGCTAGGAAGGGAGTTCATCAGAACTGACACAAGTCTCTCAAACACTTGTTGGAGCAGAGGCTGTACACAGAGGCCCAACGCACCTGGCTCTTCACGCTCCTCGATTACAAGTATACAATGGATATAACAAGGGGGTAGGAGAATGTGACAGCTGATGGTCTATCAAGGAGGGAAGACGAAGACTGACACATCCTCACTTGTAGTAGTTGCTGCTATAGAAACTGACTGGGTTGGTTAGGTAAGAGAAATAGTAAACACATACGAGTACTTCAAGGATCTTAATGCACAATGAGAATCTGGCTAGCTGAGCCCAGGACTGTATCATAAGAAGGAAGGCATATTCTACTACAAAGGCAAAATTCTCATCAGTCCTTCTGCCCCTCTCACATAACTAATCTTATTTCAACACCATGGCACACCACTGGGGGGATATTTTGGTTATGAAAAGACTCTCATAAGTTGAAGAAGATAGTGTACTAGAAGGGGCTCAAAAGTAATGTGAGGCCGTATTTGAGACAATGTGACATCTGCCAAAGATCCAGTATGAAAATGTCAACCCAGCTGGGCTGCTGCAGCCATTGCCAATCCCTGAGCACGGGGAAGAAATCTCGTTGAAAGCCTGCCAAGAAGCTTGGGTAACTCCGCTGTCCTGGTGGTGGTAAATAGACTAAGTTTGCATGCTTTATCCCCTCTCCCACCCTTTCTCAGCAAAATCAGTGGTTGTCTCCTTCATTGTGAACATCTACAAGTTATATGGACGCGACAGGTGATTGTGTATGATAAAGACAACTTGTTCCTACAAGGATCCAACTTCCAAGCCACACTTCAGTACTTCATTTCATCCCAGACACAGGCAGTCAATAGGTGCTTAGAGACATACTTGAGATGCTTCTGTGCTCACAAGCCCCATGACTGGTCGAAGTGGCTGCCTTGGGCATAATTCTGTATAACACCAACTGCATAGCTCAACAAAGATTTCTCCTTATCAAGCCTTGTACGATAGAACCCTCCCACCATTGCTGCATACATACCCAAAACGGCTAGGCTCCAGGCAATGTAGGAGGAGCTAGTGGCGAGGGACATTGCACTCTAACCGTTGAAAGACAGCTTAGTGAAGGCTAGGCTAGGGACATGATGAAGAAGATGGCTGGCCTACATAGAACTGAGAGTGAGTTTGTTGAAGGTGACTTGGTGTTTTTGAGGCTGCAACACTATAGGCAGGTCTCAGTGAGAGGAATAAGGCCTTACAAGTTTCACCCCTTTACTATGGCCCTTATAGGGTGATGCGGATAGTAGGACCGGTTGCCTACAAGCTTGAGCTACCCAGTGAGCCAGAATTCATCCAGTATTCCACATGTCCCAGCTCAAGAAGAAGCCGGGAAAGTCGATTCAAGTTCAACATCAGGTACCCACTGACTCAGTATAACAAATTCTTAAACCATAAATGATTCTTGAGAGGAGAATGGTGAACCAAGGAAGCAACACAATTATTGGAGGTGTTGATCAAATGGAAGCATCTATCAGTAGAAGAAGCCTCTTGGGAGAGCTTCTGGGCATTAGTGGAGAGATTCTAAAGCTTTGACCTTGAGATAAGGTCAGATTTAGAGGGGGAGAATTGATGCGGGCAAAAATTTCCCAGCTGCTACAGTTGTTTCGTTAGCTGCTACAGTGGCGGGAGAGCTGGGGAAAAGAAGATTGTTTGAATTTCCATTGAGACCGTTAATGGGTCGTTCATGGCGAATGAAGGCGATCTGCTCAGAAAAGGCCCAACTTAGTTAATGGTTCGGTAACGGTCGTGAACCGCGGCATGGCCCAATGATCTTACCCCAAGTTGACAAGGAGATTCCTTGTTCCCCAATGTAACAGAGAGAGAATATAAATAGTGGACTGAGCTCCTATCTCTCCTTCAGCTCAACTTTCCCTTTTGTATTCAGCAATTAAGCTCAAAGATTAGAGAGCTGCGTGTTATCAAATTCATCCTTCCCTCATATCAAAACCCTAATTTCCTTCTAGTAAGGGCAAGTTCTCCTTAATTTCTTTGGTTCCAGGTTGAGGTGGCACCGATGAACCGACACCGGCACAATCCGGCGATCGTCGAGGCGGCGGCTGCATCACACTACTAGGCTATTCAGCATTTGTAAAGCAATTGAGTTGTAACCAAGAAGTTGTGTATGGATAAAAGGCCTTGAGTCTAATCAAAAGTCACATCAGAATGGGATTTATAGTGTGGGTTGCATTTATATTAGGTATTGGGTAGTGTGAGTGTTGTCAAAGGACTGACAGTTCCTGCTGTATATATTGATCTTTCTTAAGTAGCACTGTTGTTCAAGCAAAACTGTATAGCTAGAAACTGAAACTCAACCAAAGTTAAGAGCGTAAAAGATGATTATGAGCTGCAATGCAAGATAAAATGATGAAAACAAGCAACATATAGTGAATGCATATTCACAAATTTGTTTATTCAATCAACATTAGGAAATATACAGGCACCTAACAAAAAAAGTTCTGGGTTGGGTGGGGGGGCATTAAATAGAAATAAAGCTGTGCTAATGCCATAGCGGTATTAAAGCATGGAGAGAAGAAAAATGTCATGTCCTAGAGCAAATAAAAAATGAAGAAGAAATAGACCTAAGTTACAGGAAGATTTGTTAGGAAATATCATGCAGCGTTTGATCGTACTAGGTGTGAGCCTAAAGGGCTCAAAGAAATATGATAGAGCTTCTGCTGAAGTTCTACCAACATTGCAAAGTTGTGGGAGATCATTGGTAGTTATTTTAAGTTGAATACTACAAGTAATCTATATAAAGAATGCAATGCTGAGGCTAATAATAAGCATATAGTCGACGCATCGACCGATGAGGACAGATAGATCTGGGATGACAACAACGGCCGCGAGTGATCCCTTTGCATACCCCAAGGGGGGGGGGGGTGGAATGCCACTTCTAACTAGAGTATCTACCTTTTGTTTTTTATTTTGTTTGGGTGTTCTATAATGCACCTCTTGCTCCTTGTTGGTTTTTCTTTTCGTGCACTGTCACTTTGTTTCATTAAACTCTTTTAATGGAACCCGGGGGAGTTCTCTCCACCGTTTATCTAGAAAAAAAATACAAAAAATACTAAGGCATATAGATTTACGTCCTTTGTTTTAAAATAATGTTCTAAATATTTCTTCAAAGGAACTAAAAAAATCACACTTGTAATTGATTGTTATCATGTTGTTTGTTCATTATCTTCTAAAGGAGAAATATAATGAGGCTGGCTGGTTATGGCACTAAACAAGGGAGCACACTGCTCACAGGTCACCACTACCAAAAGGATGAAGCTAGTAATGCCTTTAATGCTGTAATCTTAATAAACTCAATCATACCTACAAAAGTTATGTATTCGTACAAAGCTATTTGAGCAGAACTTTTCATCTTCTTGGCTCTTTTGGAGCTTTTTTTTTTACTTTGTTATAAATCAAGTCATCCATGTTACTTAATCCCACTGAGTCGCTATAGCTAAAGTGAACTATGATTAACAATATTGCCCCAAATTGCACTAGCCACACACAACATGCTTTATTCTTCAAAGAAATGTTAGGTTGACCAAGAGGAGATGCAGGATTTAACACGGGGAGGTGATGCGGAAAGACAAGCTACTATCTTCCACCTCAAAAATGGTCAACCATTCTTGGAGATTTCTGACCCAAATCACCTCATACAAGTTCGAGAGAGAAAAGGATGAAGCACAATTATGGAATGGATCTCCTTGGGCTAGTGAGCACTCCTATTGATCGGCAAGCAAAGATCATTTGCTCAATTGTTTAAGAAATTGCAACTCTCAGATTTCTATGTACAGTTAAAGAAAAAAATGGCAGAACTGGACTTGCAAAAACTTGGATTGAGGTGCATGAAACCTTGCTCCAAAGTGGTATTCATATCACTTTTTAAGATTCAGCCACTTGGTTGAAGTTGACATCAAGCTTCTAAATATCGGATATCGGGATCGTATCGGATGGGAGTTTTTAATATTGAATATCGGATATCGGGGGAGATATCGGGCATACGCATGCATATCGGGCGTTCATATCAGACACTATATATAATGAAATATTGGTAACTAAAAGTTGTTATAGTGTCATAGATATCATCTACCTAATAAAAATGATGTAATATGCATGCAAGACAGTGAAAAATATTGTACATTTGCATGTAGTCTTGCAATAAATAAGTTATTTCATATCAGGATCGATATCGGCGATTTATCGGTTAATATTTCAAATATCGGCCGTTTTTTCCTGCAAATGATATGGCGAACGATTTTCCCATATCGTATCGACAGCAGACAAAAAAGGAGATATCGACTGAAATCTCGACCGACTCGGTCGATATTTAAAACAGGGGTTGACATAGAAGTTGCAGGATGAGTACACTCCAGAAATCCTGTACACTCTAATTTATATTTTATTTGACATTCTTGGTGTCTAAATTAGAGTTTCTTAGGCCCAACTTTATGTACGCCTATATGAATACCTTTAGTCTAGGGTTTTAGTGATGATCAAGGTTATAATTGAGAGTTGAAAGAATCTGAGGCACTTGGAGTACTTTTTAGTTCTAGTTTCCAGTAAGGTTTAGTTTGTTAGAAGATTTAGTCTTGCACACAGCTCCTTGCAGATTCAATTCATCTGTATTTACTGGAAAAATGAATGGATTATTTTCTAACCACTGTCCATTTTCACCACCCTTTTTCTTCTTTGATTGATATTATCTTCTTAATACTGTCTTTTTGGCCATCAATTTGGCAGAAAAAACAGAAGGACATCATAGTTATGTAATCCTATAGACATTATAGTTATCCTATATGTTCCTTTAGATTTTGGTTCACTTGAAAGCGTCATGGTTAGATAATCTTTTTCACTGTTGATTTTGTTTTTACTACTTATAGTTGAGACCTTAAGTTGTGGTATTCATATTTGGTTAGCTCGAATGCTGTGGGTTTATGTTGTCTTAAAATGCATCTGTTTCATGGTATTTTTTTTACCATATGCATCATTCTTATCTAGAATATTGTCTGCCTCAAAAATCATAAGTTTTTACTGCAATGATGGTTCAATCTTTAACTTTCTTCATGTTTTCTAGGCATATTGACTATTGCATGCACAGAGTAAACTTGTTGCGGCACTATGGTGTAAAACCTATCCTTGTATTTGATGGGGGTTTTTTACCAATGAAGATCGATCAAGAAACAAGCGCTCAAGGTATTTTAACATATCCAAATGTCTTAAAAACAAAATTTTGGTTTCATATAAACTGAACATTAGCAATTAAATGAGACATTTCTATTTGTACATTTTGCATGAACAATGCAATTGTTTTGTTTTGTGAGCTCTTTAACCATTCATGAACAATTCAATTGGTTTGTTTTGAGAGCTCTTTAACCATCCATAAGGGCTGGTGGTCCGTTAGGTGTCATTCAAGCTTTTTACAATCTTTTCACCAACTTCCCAGCATATCATCTTGCATCTTCCTTGACCAAGCATTTCTCCTGACCCGGAACCACATGCATTTAATCATGCGGTTATGTATAGTCATTTGTTTGGCTGGGGGGAACTCTGAAGAGACCAGGATGGTCAAGTTTAGCGAACATTTTGTCATAACTGAGAACTAAAAGTTTATCTGTTGTTAATGAGTTTTTACTTAACATTTATGCTACTACAACTCAAAGTTACAAAGGACTTTGTGATGCATTTGAAAGCTAGTGCTTTCTGTTGTTTTCTTGTGGTAATGAGTTTCTTATTTCTTATTTTTATTTATTTTTTGTTGAAAGCAGATTCTCGACTAAATCTCCTTAAATTATCTGTTGGAAGGTTGAGTTGAGGATATAAGGGCATTTGAGTAAATGTAAGTTTTATTGCTCGTTGTCCCAAAATTGTCTACAATCACAACATGAATACATGCAATGAACTAACATGCAAGAACTTTATACATGATTCTCCAAGAGTAAAAGAGTCTAGATAAAAGGAAAGATGATTGGATTAGTAATTTAGTAATATGGAATTACATTCAGTTCTGGGAACAAAATATGCCAAAGAGGCAAATTGTCACAAGTTTGGCATTTAGTATATTTACAAGATGCTGAATTTTGTAGGCTTTAGGCTGAACTAAATCTTCATACTGTAGAATTATTCTGGGGCAATTTGATATTGGGCTGTTTGGTTTGATAGAAGTGGAAAAAAAGGTGTAAGTGAGAAATGGGAATGAGAAATGTGAAATGTAGTGAAAAATTGAGATTTATATAATTTTCATTTTCAGCATTTGGTTGTAATGTGAAAGTGTCAGTGAAAAAGTATATTGTGATTTTTGGCGTTTAGTTAGTAATGTGGCAGTGGAAGTGAAAAAATTGACCACAAAGTTGAGCATAAAATAATATTAAATTAAATGTTAATTCTAAGATAATATTTTTGAACTGTAATTGGACTGCAAGTGGGATTTACATTTTACATCATGGTTCAAAGTCGCGGTCTCGGCCGCCGACTCGGCGGGCACTGAGACGGATCGGTCGCGGCGACTCGGATCAGTCTCGAGCGATACGCGCAAAACGCTACATAGAAGGCTCAAAAAATTATGAAAGAATTACGAGAAATCGTAAAAAATATATCCATAAAAATTCATGTATCACATGTTCAAAATAAATTTGTTTTGAGGGGGGTAATTAAAGAAATATCATAATTTCGGGCTAATTTAAAATATGAAAAAAATTAAGGGATAAATATAAAAAAATTTTAAAAGAAAAACAAAAGAGAAAAGGATAAAGGAGAGATCGGGTCTCCCTTACCCGATCTCTCAATCGCTCTCTCTCACTTTCTCCCTCACCCGATCTCTCTCCCCCCTCATCGCTCTCCCTCTCCCTTAGCCTCTCTCCATCCCCCTCTGTCTCTCCTCTTTCCCTCCCCCGCTCCCCCTTTCCCTCTCTGGCCTGATCAGGACAGAGAGGGAGAGGGGGAGAGAGAGGCAGAGGAGAGAGAGGGGAGAGGCAGAGGCGCGCGACGACGGCGGGAAGGTGGGTGGGCGACGACGGTGACGACAGGAAGGCGGGCGGCGAGCAAGCAGGCGGCGACGGCAATCAAGTATGTTCTGTGTTTTTTTAACCTGACTCGGTCATGACTCGGCATCGACTCGATCGAATCGGCGGAGTCAGCTTGTGACTCGGCCGATTCACCAAGTTGGATCTGAGTTTTGGCCGAGTCGATCGATTCTGAGCCGATCCCTTGAATTAGGTCTCGGGCTCATCTCGGCGTGTGCGGAGACGGATACGACTCGGCCGACTCGTATCCGACTCGGCCGAGTCTTCTAACCGTGATTTATATGACATTAAAATTTATACATTAAGTTACAACTTATTACAATTGAGATTTATATGAACACAAAATTAACTGTACCCTAAAAGTGGGAAAATGATAGTGTAAAAGGGATGTGTAAAAGGGAAAAGAGAAAAGAGAAAAGGAAAATGGGGTTTTCCCCATTTTTTATTTGTGATTCAAAACAAATAAGGGAAATGGGAAATGAGTTTTCTCACTTCCCATTTT